>QYTT01086580.1:47395-76840 GCA_006980735.1 Dasypogon diadema
GTTGACTGTTTAAGTACTTGCGGCTGTAATTGTAAGTGAATTGGTGTCACAACTGCTTATGAAGTAGCTGAACCGGTTACCTACGGTAAGTTTTCTTTGAATCTGAGTTATTCCCAGATTTTCGTTTTCATTGCCACACCAGCAGAGGTCAAACTGAGTTAATCAATTGAAAAAATGACAAGGGCTTACCGGTCACTCCAAAAACAGTCACAGCAGCATTCTTTTACAAATGCGAGATTCAAAAATGTAATGTGATTTCGCAGGTCCTAAAGGTGACACGAAAGCTTTCTTGAAGTGTTGATGTCATACTTTCAGTAATTGACTTGTTGATAAAATTTCCTCTGAACTGCGAACTGCGAATGCAGTAAATCGTGGTGCTCTATCAATCTGACTCAAGTATTTATAAATCCCCCTCCGGCAGAGAACCCAGCCTTATCAATATGCATAAATCACTTCATTCTCCACTAAGTGTTTTTTTTAGAGATTCCTAGCACTCGAAATGGCCTCTATCTGGAGCCTTTAATTAAGCGAACCACAGATTGTGCAGAGCTTCACCTTGTTCTTTTTTGCTACTATCGTCCATCAAGTCTGTTACCCTTCTTATCCTGGAAATGTTTTGCAAACTTAAATGGGTCGTTATCTTGAGGATTTTACAAACAACTTGAATGGGAACCGATTGCTTGAGCTCTTTGCAGTGTGTTTCACAGAGCCATGCCAATTACCATAGAATACGATTTCTTGTATGACATCACCCCACTGGAATAAGCTGTATTTCGTCATGGTGTTTTTTCTGTGAAAATTATCAAAATATCTGAATACGCGCTACTTAAAGGTATGACGTTTAGTGTTCGATTCAAGTCGATGATGTCAATGCGGATTTGAGAGAAATGTGTCATTATTTGGGTATGATGTCGATAGCAATAAATTTCAGGATTTTAAATGCAAGGAAATTCGCAGAATTTCAGAAACCTGTTTCCGAATCCATTAGAATTCATTAGATATGCAAAACAAGGAGTTATTTAGTTCATGTTTGAATCATTCAGTTTTTTCTTAAGTATTCGATAGAACAATCTTCATAAATTAACTCATTAATTTACGAAAAGGGTATGAAAATGTGATGTATTTATTGCCATGAGTCGATAAATAAGTCAGCGGCAAATGAATTAATGAATTAATATGCAAAAATAAATTGTAACATGCACAGTTTATGGTATTTTTAGATTGTTCCGTTCTTCTTTTTTAGAAACAGACAATAATTTGAAATGAGTGCTTGTCTGTTTTCTCAATTTGCATTTTCTACTGAACTCTATATACCTAACTAATTGTACTCGCTGTCAGATGGCAAATTTAATGCATCTAAGAGTTTAATTTCTCTACCTGATGTCGAAAACATATTCTAACATTTTCATGTTTAGAATTTTTTGGTCTCTTTAGTGAAATTAAAAAAAAAAAAACATAAATTAGCGAACCTCCCAATGATCTTCAGTCACTTGTAATCGCCAGTTATTTTTATGTGAATTCTACCTATTTTTTGTGTATTTCTGATGACATTCTTAAAGGTTTCCTTTGTGGTCCATTACTTTTTCAACTTCTTTTCTGAACGATGTATTTCTACCTCTTTACGGGGATAATCAGCAGATATAGATAAAGCTTGGATACATCTTCAGATGTAGATGAAGATGAGAAGGTGAGAAGATGAGAATAAATAATAACTTCTTAAAGGAGAAAGATAATTCTAGCGATTTTCTCCGGCAACTTCTTCTTCTCTTTCCTAAAAATTTAACTAAAACTGACCAATACAATAAAAAGGACACAATCATAAAGAAAACTAAATTCTTTAAAAATTGACAATTTTGCCTTTGAGTATTTCACAAAAATAAATAAATAAATAAATCTAAAAATTACTTACCAATCCATCAGCCCCATTTACTTCTATGGCGGTTTTTAAACGTTGTGACAGGGTTTCTAAAAGGCGTTCATATTTGGTATTAAGATCATCTAGGCGATGACTATAAACTTCAGTAGCTCCTGGATCAGCACCAGGCGGACGTAAATCACGTCGCGGTGGTGAAAATGATGGCCGAGCTTCAACCAACCAATCAACGTAATGAAGACATTTTCCATCGTAGATCTAATTGTTGTAGTTGATTGAGGATGACACGAAGTTGATGACGATGAGGACAGCAGCAAATGTGGCAAATCCACAGGAATACAGCCGCAAAGTGATGGTTAATTTGAATTAGGTTTGTTAGTGTAGTTTAAAGTGTTGGTTAATCAAAATTTTATTCAATTTTCTACATATTTCGGGTTATTTAGTGCTTTTTATTTGTTTTGTTTTAATTTAATATTTTCTACCGGCCAGATTTGAGAATGCTCTGCCTGCCAATTAAATTATAAAAAACGTCCGAAATATAAAATCCTCCCCAAAAATTTATTTTAGGCTCCATCTTTTCTCAAATCTTACAGAAATTAATTTTAAATAATTTGAGCACATTAGCCAAGGCACATTCAATACCCGTCTCCAAATTATTCCTCAATTTTAATTGCTTAAGTTCAATTATTCTTTAATTTACTTGTTAAATATTTAAAAAGCATTAAATAGTGAATTTTTACTTGAATCACACATCTTTATACAATTCCATTCAAGACGTACTCCTCACAATCATTTCATTCTTATATTAAGCGTTCAATAACTTTTCATTCATACAGAACCAGTCTAATCTCCTCACATCTAAGAAACATTAAAAATTTATTAAATTCAATTACCTTCGCTTCGCGTATCAAACGACCTCCAGTCAGGTTAACTTGCTCAATTTTTGGTTTACGTTCAATGGCAGCACCGAGTAAGTTCTAATTTTCGTGATGAGTTTAGTTGTAGTTGTTGTTGTTGTTGGTATTGTTGTTTGTGTTGTTTTTTTTAAGAAAAGGTCGATTTGGTGATGATTAGGAAAATATTAATAATTCGTGATTAGTAATTTACAACGACATTTAAGTAACAAAAAATACAAAATAAAAGTAAGAGGGACAAATCTACATTTACAATATAAAAAAAACAGTTAGGTTAAGTCATTACACAAAGACTTTGGTCCCCAATCCATTTTGGTCAGTGTTGTGCTCTGTTTACATTGTGCAAATTGTTTTAAAAGTGCAGAATATTTGCGATCGTACTCTTTCTGTGTAGGTGGTTTTACGGGAGTTATTATTATGTCTACTTGTCTATTTGGTGGTATTACGGCAAAATACGTTTCGAAAGTATTTTTTTTTTCTCAGCGTTTTTTGTTTTCTATAATTTTTTGTAACTAAAACCATAGCTCAGAATATCTTTCAATAGACGAAGTGAGAGGCCAATAGTTCACAAGTGTTTCATTCATTGCATCCTCCTACCCAGTTAAAGGGTACATTCCGAATAAATGAAAAGAATTTGGATCCTTCCATTTATTATTTATGCCAATATAAGACATATCTTGTTCAGGGTGTTAAAGTTCACGGTGTAATATTTTATATTTCATTAAAAACCATGTTGAATACCATTAAAAACCCTTGTTTGTATATTAAAATATTCCTGCCTATCCTGATGTGAACTTACAACTTAATTACCTTGAAGCTGAAGGCCTTTATAAGAGATTGTAAACTAGTCCAACGGATGGAATAAAGAAAAAAGAAAAGAAGAAAAACAAAAAATTAAGAAAGTATTTCAACCGAAAATATTTATGCTTTATATAAAAGGGATAAAAAAATATCAACTTAAACTCTCTTTAACAATAAACCTGTATTTTGTCGCTTTTTTCCTTATTTTTTAAGAAGTGTACTACTTATGCATCTCTTTGCTATGCTAGTGGAGGTGTTGGAGAAAGGTTTCTTGAACCTATATGTATATTTGTTTTAATTTTTGTGATGAATAGAACCAAATAAATAAATTCAACTTTTACTTTTTAGGCCAAAACTGAAACTGTTATATTCTATTCTAGTGGGGGAAAATTTTCAAAAATATTTAATAAGACAGGATTCTATGGAAACACTACCAAAAATTAATCTGGGGTTTTTAAATAAATTTTGTAAGACTTGTAAGAATTTTGTTATACACTAAAATTTCAAAATACATCTCAGTACATCAGGAACGAAACCAATCATAATCTAATGTTTACAGTAGAAGATCATCAAAATGGCTGTTTTTTGCATATTTCGTAATACCACCAAAGCTAGTGTTAAACTTTAACAATATCTCTACGTTGCACTAAGTTACCTTTTTCGTTGATTTCATTTGAATTCGCGCAATCAAGGAATATTCTGGTAGAAAATATTGTGTATGTGTGGTGTATAGAATTTACCCATTTTTTATTTACAAAATAAATAATAAAACCTCGAACGCCAACACCAGACGCCATCTACAGCACAAAGGCATTCCGTTCCCACACATAAAAGTTGTTTAACAATAAAAGTCCTTACAACATAAAATATTCTTCCAAAACTCAAAATACCCAAATACAAAAAGCCTTGTGATTTTTGTGATTTTCAAGAAAATACAAATCTTGATAAAATTCCTATAAAAGAGTGCTACAAACATTTCTTCAGGTGTAGAAAGGATTTTGAGCCTATATTTCCTCTCAAAAGATTTTTCAAAAAAAAATATAAAGTGGAGGGAGAATAAAGGGGTAGACCTGAATTTTTGTGGGTTATATAAATAAATACTTACATCCAATTCAAGTGCAGATGTTGCTGTCGGCATTGCAGAAAGTTTCTCGGTTGTACCATCGACCCAGCTTTCTTCCACTTGGATGCTCGACTGGAGATTCTTCAGAAGACCAATTGCGGTTTCGCATGACCGAAGTCTAGAAAAGAGAAAAAAAAATGCATAAATGAAGTGAACAAAATTATAAACAATAGTGCCATGTGAGAAAAACAATAAAGCGTTAGTGTCGAGACATATAAATTGGCGTCAATGATGCGTGAAATATCTTCCAGTTATGTGCACACGAAAGAAACGGAATAATAACAAAACGACAGGTGAGGTTGAACTTTAACGAGAACATTGATCTCACTTGATCGGAAATCGGGTTGGAATGATCGGAAATTAGAGCAATTTAGATGGATTTATTTGGATTTTTCGATTTTAGTTAATTATTTTATCGAAAAAGAAAGTAATCAATTAAACTGATTCTGTTTCCATTAAATGTGTAATAACCAAAACAGTGGGTAGGTTGTTAATGAAAAGGCAAAACAGAAGAGGGTTGAGTATAGAACTCTATGGTATTCTGCGAGTGAGACCTAACCAGAAAGGAAGAGACCCCTGAATTTTGATTTTTTCGCTCCGACAGTTTTGAAAGTTATAGATTTAAATCCAAGCGGATGAAACACTGAAAATTGCGACGATGGAATGGGTTATCCCAAACCTTCAATAGTTGATTAGGGAGAATAGAATACAATAATATTCGGGCTACATTAATAAAATCTTTAACAGATGGGATCATAACCGAATTGATAGTTTATTCAGTGCATTCCTGGTTTTTTTATTGCTAGCTTTATTTTATACTGGGCATATTTCCAAATCGAATTAAAAATACTTCCAGGACTAAAAAAATAATGGAATACGAACAAAGACAACTTATTGTATATCTAACACTGATTAATTCCTCTTCACTTTGAAAAATAGAGTAAACTAAGGTTTATAGTATAAAAATCAAAAAATATTCGGGGTTTAACTAACCCTAAAAAAACAATCATCTTGTCACACTTTACTCACCTATCAGCCAATTGTGCACAGACACTACTCCATCTTGTGTTCAGCCGCTCAACATTTGCATGTAATCGTTTCAAATCACCTAGAACTTTAGTTGGCACACCCATGCGGCCAAGCTGATCAGCTGAATCATTCATTTTGTCCATTTGTGGTTGTTGCTGGGTGATGATATCCTGCATAGCAGACAATTGCTTGAAGACATTATGCAATCCTTCAGCAGTGGATGGCATCTCTTGATGTTTTGCAAGAGCACCCTCCAACTCAGAAATGACTTGTTCATTATCTTCTAGCCCAGCTAGGGATCCTTCCAATAACTTCAATCGATCACCATGTAGAGTGCTTTGAGTATTAAGCTCCTTCCACAAGTCCAATAGATTGTCTAAGCTCTTCTTAAGTGCTGGCGTTTTCAGGGCAATCGTTCGGAAGGTTTCTTGCAAATGTTTGAGTTCAGGTTCAAGAAGTTTCAGACGACGCTTGTAATCATCATGAATTTGTACTGCATGTTCCAAGGAATCAAGATCTCGAGGCATTGGAGATAGGATGATGTGATCCAATTCTCTCGCCATATCCTCAAGTTTGGTTTTGATCGCAAGGCATTCTTCGGTGAAGAGGCGACTTGCCTGTTTGCTTTCCTCTAAAATTCATAAACAAAGAAAATATTAGTAACAATTTTTTCATAGGAATACAATCTTGATCTAATCAACCACTTTTTTACACACCCTTACCACGAAAAGACCGAAAAATCTTCCGCATGTTTACCAGAGCAACTAACAAAACGGAGCAGAAAAACGAAGTTCCACCTTCAAACTCCGAAGTGAACTGAACGGTTCTTTTTGCGAAATTTTTCTGGTAACCTGGACCGGGTCGAACGGACTGGCTATATTTAGTTATGTCATAGGAGGCAATTTTCTTGATCATAAAAAACTAGACATGATGACAGCAGCCATCACTTCCTGGCAGATCACAGAAATGCAATTATTTAATCAGCAAGAGATTCCAAAATGGCGCAAATTTAATAAAACTGCGACCTACACGACTAAAGCCTGAATTTGGAGCACGAAATTGGATAATTGCGATTCAATTATTTCTTGGTCATTAGATCAAGACTGGCTCAATGCTTTTTTGTGGGAAACAAAACTCACCTTCAGCCCTGGCCCTCTTTTCGAAGTCATCGAAGAGACGATTTACCTCGTCCATTTCTCGTCTAAGGCGGCGAAGTTGAGGATCAGCTGGATCTCCCTCACTTAAAAGTTTGTCTGCATCGTCGTTTAGGGCACGCCTTATTGCGGTCCTTTGTTCAGGTCCCATTGCAAGGAATTGTTCGAAGTCCCATCCCTTCACCACTTTGATGGTGGCAAAAATCATGTTCTGCCTCAGTCTAAGTTGCTTCTTTTGCCACAAGGCTACAGATCGATCGAAAAGTCGTTTAAGTCTGTCGGCAGCTTCAATAGCTTCTTGATCGGGTGGAGGTAGAAGTAAACAGGCTCCTGGCACGGATCCTTCAACACCCTTTGTGTTACGTACACGCCACTTCATCCGCCCAGATGTGTCTATCAAAGTACACGTCTCCCCTTTCTCTAGGGACACAGCACCCTGTTGCTTGTAAGCGCAGATTGCCTGCACCGGAGTTTGTCGATTGACGGGCTGTTTACGCTGTTTCAGTGGAACAATATTCTGAGCACGAGTTTGTAGGGCTTGAACTGTTTCTCCGAACGTATTCAGTTCTTCCCTGAGGTCTTGCATCCCTCGGAGTAGGGCTTCGCCTTGATCTAATCCAAAATCGGATTGGGAGTATTTTGTATTGAGAATTTCATCACGTTTGGCCAACCATTGTTCAGCATCTTTAATTTCCGTGAAGAACTGATGGTACTCTGTAGCATGTTTCAAATGAACTTCGAGGCACAGAGTGAGTTGTAATAGCCATGACCATTGTGATTGTAGCACTTGTAAATGAGCTTCAATGCATTTTGATGCTGGGTGTTGTTGGACTAAAAGTGCTTCTCCACGATCCAAAATTGTGGCAAAATGAAGTTCACGTTTTTCAAGCTCGGACATGAGATTCTACAAAGGAAGAAGAGTTGTTTAGTTTAAATTTCAAATGCTAGATGTCAGTGTATACGGGGATTTTAAAAATGCAAAACATTTCCAGTAAGAAAGTGGACAAATTTAAAATTAAAGAGGGGTAGATAAAGAAAAAGAGAACATGCAAAACAAGTATGGAGTACACAAGTACCAGGAAAAAATTGCATGATGATAACATGTAGTGTATTTGTGATTAGAAAAAACGCTTGTATAGTTGAAGATCTGATTGTGGTCCAAAATAACATCGTAAAGATATAGAAATATTTTTTTCAGACCAAGTTGAATGGATTTTAATACATTTTACTAAACTTCGGTATTCAGAGCAAGTATGTGTTAACTATGAGACTATTCGATTAATATGCACTCATTTCAACACATTTTGTTAAAACTATTGAAGGCAAATACACAAATGAGTTTGGTTAGGAGGCAGATAGCGCTTTAATAAATTTAAAAAAAAACAGGAAGTTAAGCCTCCTCAGAGAAGAGATCTCCATATTGTTTTACAAGCTCAAATTCCTTAAGAAAGCTAAACTACATAAGAATTAAAATGAGGAAAAATAAATAAATACAAATAATGTGTAAGCCTTTCTGGAAACCTCTAAAATTAAGATTTGCCTTCGGCATATTCGGACATGGATCCATTTAGGTTCACATTCCAAAATGTGCAAAACGGATCGCTGGACGAAAACCCCTGGGACTATAAAACATAACCGTGAAGATGAATTTGCACTCACACAAGAACTGTTTTTTTATGAACGCTTTCAATAGGAGGAAGTCAGTAGTCAATGTGGGCTAATGAGGAATGTTCGAACTACTTATTCTTATCTTAAAACCTTCCATACAAAAAAAAGTAAATGTGTGAGTGCAAATTCTGTTTCACGACTTGTGTTTTATGGTTTCGTAGGTTTCGGCTGTACCCGTAATGTTTCTACCAGTGTATGTGTATTCAAGCGAAAAAACCATCTAAGCTCTACAGAACACTGAACATCTACAAGAGCAATATTTCGCTCGAACACACCACTCACCTCCTCACCACTTCCATAAGTTCGCTTGAAATTAAACTGAAATTGAATTTTTGATCCTTTCTTAAGAGGTTCAAACAAAAGCGGTAGAAAGGAAAAAAAACACTACCGAAAGTATCTAAGACAGAATTCTTACCTCGTAGTAGCGATGAATCGAAGGCAGATCTAAATTCTTATCAGCCCAATCTCGACTAATTTCCACTTGTTCACGTTCATTCAACCATTGTAGTTCAGCAGACGCTTGTGCGAGGAAGTGTTGTAAGGCATCCAGGTCTGAGAGTCGTTTTGTCGAAGTGCTCAATAGTTCGGCATAAAGCTTTTGAAGCTGATTGAGTCGTTGTTGGTAGAGATTTAATTCGTCTCCAGTAAAGTTCGTCTGTTGCCTTTCGGCATGAAGAATTTTTGAATGAAATTGATCGATGACTTTGTGTTCCTGTTGATGACGTTCGAGTTCAGCTTTGACTGATGGCAGGTCTGAACCGTAGTCGGCAGCCAAGAGTTGTTTCTAAAACAGGACAAATTTATTATGAACCTAAGGTAGAAGTGAAAGGCAATTAGAGACGTACCAATTTGTTTTGACACCATTCAGTGTATTCTTGCAGGTCTCTAAAGTACGGATTTGTGTCGATTTGTCGTGTTTCGACAACGGTACGCGTTTGACGGGTAACCGTTGTCTCATGGACGGGATATCTAAGGCCAGACAGTTTTTGTACGAGTGTTGAGTGGAATGTAGTACGAAGTTGTGACCATCTTTGATGGAGTTTCGTCACTTTTTTCTGCAAATCATTAGCATGTGGATACCGGCCTTCCTTGAGTACGTGGCAATCCTGGTTCATGTCTTGAATAGGCTCCTCTAAATGTCGAATTTCGGTTTCAAGAGCTTCGACAATATTCTTAGCATCAATGGGATGCAGTCGCTCGATACGACGACTTTCTTCAGTAATCCTTGTTTCAATATCAGTAATCTTCATGTCGGTATGCTTGACTTCACGTTGCACTTTGTCGGCAAGACGTTGCAAACGTTCCATTCGCTCAACTTCTTGTTGGAGAATATGATCGCGATCAGCTAAAGCAGTCTGAAGACGATACCAAGTCTTTTCGACTGCATCTGGACTTAGTTCTGGTTCAACTTCAACTTCTCCTATACTTTCAAAGTATCGTTCGAGCTCCTTATAAATTTGTATTAATTTTGTCTTTTCGCGTTTCTTTGGCGGTATCTCATCGTTACGAAAACGATTCAGATCATTGAGAAGACGTTTCATTTCAATTAACGTTGGTGGGAACGAACGCTCCTGAAGATAGGCAGTTTTTTCACGGCACCAATAAAGGAATTGTTGCGTCAATTCTTTGTATTCATGCACACGACGCTGTGATTCCATGTCGAATAACGGATGAATTGATGGTGGCTCTGGGAACACATCGTACAATGAAGAAATGTACGTGATCAGAGATTTTTCATCAGGTTCATTTGTGTCAACATCTAGAATGGAAACAACAGCAGAATTAGTTTGGATGATATTTAAGAGTGCAAGTATTGAGAATATAATGCAATAGAATACATGATATAACTTCGTCTTGGGAATTATTGAAGCCACTATAAAATACTTTCAGTTCCTAAATTATTATAAAAAAATTCTGCCGCTTCTGTGCATATTCACGAACTCAGACGTTCTGTGCCAATGAAAACTTATTACACATGAATAATTTGCGTGCATTTCCTAAGAAGAAGACAATAGACCCATCAGTCGGTGATCAACCACCGTGTCGGCATAATTACACTGTGATCACTCATTACCCAGTCAACAGGGTCGTCATATAGTCCACCAGGTTCATGGTGGTGTTCACTTAATTGAAGAAGACCTTCAGAATTACGAATTGCTTGTATAAAAAAAAGCTGATGTTTTTTTAAACTGCAATTGTTTAATTGACTATGTCAATATTACTGTCCGTTGTATAGGCTAACTATCTGTCTGGCATCATTATGATCACAACAATAATCAGTTACTATGCCAACTTACCTTCAGGGTCAAGCAGACGTGTCACTCCGTATTCCTTTTCGACGACATAGAATGCTGTTTCTAGCCTTTCCCTCACACGAGCAGATCTTGCCTTTCGCCAGTCAAGCAGATCTGGTCGATTCCGATGGACAATTGCTGAAAACGCTAATCCATCACGCCAAGATGATGTGAAATCATTGACACGTACTCCTGGATAGCGTGCCGTTGACCGTCGCGCCCAACGCAATAGAGCTTCACGTGCTGATACGTTGTCCTCTTTGCCAACAACTATATCGGAGATCTGAAAATGGAGGAAGACAGTTTCTTATTAATAATTTTATAGTAACATAAGAGATTGAGAATTTTTCGGCCAGTTTAATTCGAACTTGCAGACTAATTTATGGATGGAAGTTTCGCTAATAACAAAATACTAAAAGCTTTATTTCAATTTTGAAACGATAAATAAATTTTAACTTACACTATTCCACGCTCCGCCAATTTCGAGCAACCATAGGGTGGTTGATTGAAATTGTCGAGCTAATTTCCTACCTACTGCACATACATTAAAGCATCTTCTGTCCACCTTCTGTCCAACGTTTTCGTATTTCGACTTTATAGGTTTCTTTCAAAGGAAGTACTTGATTGATGATGCAATCATGCTACCAATACTACATAAGGATCACTTGGACTTTACCATTGGATTTATGATCGATTGATTACTCAAAGAGCTGCAGTAGATTTTCAAAGTAGCAAATAATTTCGAGTACCTATTAAAAAAGTTAAATATTTGCACGCAGGCGATCAGTGTATCCATTTGAGTGTTTTAAAATTTCCACCTGTGTTTACAACCCAGAGGTGATCAATATCTCGCACTTCAGCTACTTTTAACTTTTGTTTATACACGAAAGCACTGCGAATAAATAATTTGGCAATGATCACATGGTTTCGAGTAGTTTTGTTTTGAAGTGAAGTGGGCCTCAAAGGAGCCACGACTGAGTGGCACAAGTATGGATTAATACATATGAAATCTTGGAAGGTCGTTTTATTGTTCTTTCTTCTATAAATTTACAAATTTACTAATCATTTTAAGTAATAAAGTATAATAAGAAAATCTAAGACCCTGCATGACTGTTGTTTGCTAATCACAGACCTTCTGTACCTACTTCATGTTTCAGAAAATAATCTTTGGATCGGTGTCTGAACTTTGTCTTTCTTAAATCTCTAGGAAAATTGTGAAAAATGTAGATAAATAACATTGGAAACAATATTTCAAGAAAATTACATTTAATTTGAGGAAGACAACTACGCTCACTGCAGAACATATACTATTTCGTATTTTTTGTCATAATCTTTACATTTTATTTTATATCCTTCTTTTGTTTCATTTGCACAGCTTTGCAGATAATCTCATTGTTTCGTATCAATGCTGAAATTCATTTCATTACCCACTCTTCAAAAACATAAAAAATGTTTCTGAATTTCAATTGATTTGCGCTAACGAACCTGTCATTAATCCCCGAGGATAAAAACCGGCCGAAAGGCAATAATTGTGGTAAAAAATACTCAAACAGGCCCAAAATATACCACAATTAATTTGAGTTGACTTAAGCATTATTCGATGGTTTTTTTTCGGCTCCACAAAATTCTCACGTATCAATTAGGCCCGGTTTTTTTCTTGTAATCTTGTCCCATTAACAACCAGCCAGTTACTTGTTTTATACGACTTTTAATGAGAATTAATATAGTCAACCACTGGGAATGAAGATGTAGAGGTAAAAACAAAGAAATTTTTAATTCTATCATAGAAAATGAAAAACATTTCTGAACTCTAAATTCACAAAAACAGAAATAATCCACTTTACTTCGATTTTCTTGTCTTCTTTTCATTTCAAATCCAATTCTGCTTTAGAATCCCACGCGCGACATATCGATTCTTGTCAGTTGATCTTGATCTGAATTTTCTTATCCAGTAAAAACTCCTCTTCATGGCCTTCACCTAAAAAAATTAAAGAAAACGTCAACTACTATGGCTCTCATCCTACATTGGAACAGAACATGTGAAATTTTCTTGGACAACCCACACGGAGCATAAGTATGCTACTTAAATATGGAAATGACTAAAATAGTGGTTTGCAAACGCAGGTAATATAAATCATATCAGGTGCATTGACAGGTACAAGGTAATCCGGAAGTGTTATAAAGTGTTTGCGTTAATATTGAGACGTGCTAAAGATATGAGCTACACTGAATCATAGGTACGGAGACCCCATAAATCTCTTGTTGTACAAAAAATAGAGTGGGCCTAAAATTTATAAAGGATTAATCGAATTATGAAAGTAGCCCGAAGTTGGGTGCATTGTACTGCTGAAAAACCAATTATAGTCTGGATATCCGGTAAAATTTCAGCAGAGATATAAAATAAAAATAACCACCTTCTGTAGAAATTTAACAATGGGCCATAAATTGTGTTTAAATTTCTCAGGTTGATCAAAAGAACAAAGTAAAGTAGTTTTAGCAGATTTTTGTTAAATGAGAGGAAATTGTGAACTGTTCCACTAATAGACAATACATGGTAGAAATTTCAACATTATGATTTGACTTGAGTGTTTTTTAATGACTATTTCGACTTTCAGTCTGACCATTCAATTGGAAGTTTGATATACCATATCGCATCTTATGTTGAGACTTTGATTGAAGGAATACTGCAAGATGGTATAACTTCGGTCCTTAACATATTAATGCTGGCTCACCGCAGGGTTCGGTTTTGCTTCTGTTTTCTTTTACCTTTTAGGGCATATTTGAACAGAACAACATATTCCCTGCTCTAACTTGGGTAAAAAGTTAGCTTACTACTTCTTGCTACTCCTCCGAGCTCATATACAAGACTTACAGAAGCATCTGAGTATCTTTCGAAATTGACGGTATCATGGATGAAACTTTATTCCAGGGAGACTTCAATCTCCTTGACGTTCAGTGCACCCCATTTAACAAAAAGGACTCATTCTCTCCGATCGCCTCATATTTGATGCCAAAGGTATATCTGTATACAAGGAACAAGAAGAGAAACAGTTAATAGTTCCAAACTACAGAAAGACCAGAAATATTTTTGATGTCAGCCAAAAAAAAAACAGCTTGTTGTCAATTTGAAAGATGTTGCATATAAGCGTCAAACCACTATCATACAACCATATCGTCTGTCGTGGGAAAAAATTTGCTACCCTCAACGTTAGCTGACCGTAATACTTTCCAAAAATTTTAACTGTTCGCAAAATCTATGGATCTCTTTTTTTACCCTAGACAGTCGGTGAGCTCTAATATTGACTCCGACGAAAAAGCGCCTATTCTCATTGATCCTTATGGATATATTGTGCTGACCTTATAGTGAAAATTAAAGTTCACTACTTGCAGCATAAGACAAGCAGCGAATATCTAAGACACTTTATCTTAAAATTCATTAAAATAATTAAAAAATACCTTGGGGCGTTTCGGTTCGATAGCCTGAGTTGTCTGATAACCAATTTCAGTGGTGCGTACATCCTTAGCGGTGTGCAATAAATCCTGTGCGTTTGCTTGTTCCTCAGCTCGAGTCATAGTGGTGACTTTGCGAACGATATGCGTTGTAATCCGGCGATGACCATCAGGAGCTCGCTGTGATGTTTTCGTCGATTCCAAACTTGAACCCAACACCTCAGTGGAAATCCGTTTGTTCTTTGTAACAGCCTTCAGGGATTGAACATTTTCAGGCACATTAGGTACTTCCTGGCCGTTGTGAATGAATTTTTGCATGACGACTTCCTTCCCAGATGACTGTTCTACTCCAGGTCGCAAATTAGAAGTGTGTGGTACAAAGGGTCCTGAGTAATTCCTGGGGTAGTCTGTAATCATCGCTTCCACCGTTTTTTCATGTCTAACTTCGTGTTGAAAACGAATATTCCGATCGTCCAGATTTGTGGTTATTGCCGGTCCTCTTGGTGATCCATATTTTTTCAGACTGGACTTTCGGTCAGGGACAGGTAGAGGGTTTTCTTGGGTGGCTCTAACAAAAACCCTCCCGCCCCCCGGGCGGAATTCATCGTCGATTTTGTACATGCGGCCGAAATACTCACAACTCTAACAGCACTGCACTACACGGATTCACTTTTTTAACACCTGTACACATTGGTCGAATATGCTGGATCGGTTCATAGACCGTGAAAATGGTGATTCACTTCCATATGAACACGGCAGCCAGTTAATACACAGCGCAAAGAGCTCCAGCAATCAAACAATTCCGAACAAGGGCAAAGCAGACACTACCTGTTACCTCCGCGTACTCAGGTGAACGAGGAATAATGAGGCAAATTCACTTCCACCACACACTGAAGTTTTCTACTGGGTACTGCTGTTCCACACTGTCTGTGATTTTTTCGTGCATTCAAACTCCACTCGTTTTCTGCATGGAAAAATGGAAATAAGGGGAAAATGTACTCATCGCTACCGGAAATAACGGTCACATCGCGTCGGACAAATATAGACGAATGGCGGCATTTTGTTTTCAATTTTGTGATGTGATGAAAGTTTTTTTTCTTCCTCGTGTCAAGTGTTCTGTGGCGATTTGCGATTGTTTTTTTTTATAGCCGGCAATTATTGGAGGTGTCCGTGCAGAGGTTATGCAATTTTAATTCGATTGTAAATTGTGGAATTTGGCTTATTTCCAGCTCGATAAAAATTTGATGCTGCCACAAGGAATTCAAGAAATTTTCTTGCTTTCTATTTTCCGCGAGACACTTCGAACTTAAGACAGTCAATTCGATGGGATTTTCTTCATGAGTAAGATGAAAAGTATACACGACTGCGTAAGCGAGGTATTGATAGTATTGAAAGGTTGCGATAAATTTCATAAGTGATTAACACTGATAAAACCTTTTCAAGTGATAACGTACTGTTCAGTGACTTGGTAAGTTATTTATTTAGACAATCTTATCGATTTTCTTTTTGTTCTCGGAGAATAAACAATTTACAATGAGGTTTGTAAAAAGTGTCTATTTACGACTTTTCGACCCAATGGTTATAATTTGGGAAAAGATTTTATAAAGTTTTGCAACATTTGTCAGGTTAGTTAGTTAGTTCTTCGATCCCTCGGGGAACCATCTTTCATAAGGTCTCGAAAAACGAATCGAAAAACCTTTTACTCGAGGGAAAAGTAGGTAAATGTAGATTTTATTCGTCTGTAAGGATCAAGAAGCTCTTCACCCCCAGCAAAGCAGAACTGAAGTTACCCTGAAGAAAATGTGCATCACTAAATTCAAATGAATATGGTACCCTTACTACTAATCCTTAAGAGGTGGTAGTCACTTCTCAACGAACCCAAAAACTTTATTTAACTCTTGCTTCCACGTGACTGTCCAGTAGTGAGTTCCACTTTCTTAATTTTTATTTCTATGTCGACTGGACTTGTAGCGCTTCACTAACCAAATCAACACAAGACACGAAAGGTAAAACTGTAGCCAATCGATTTTTGCGTGATTAAATGCGGAAAAAAGAATACACGCGATTCCCAATGGACGACATGCATTTTCTAGTTAAGGGTGTTGGAATCTAAGCAATTGGATCAATTTCCATAACATCGGCTGCCCTCCTAATTTGGCTTTTTTTACATGAAAAGGCTGATTACGACTTCAAATGATATTTGAGAAGACACAGAAAATGCCCCGAGTACAACTTGAAATTAATTAAAACTGAAGCAAATGTATTCAACTTCATGCTTTTAATTTTGAAATTGGCTTGCTCTTCCCTAAGTGATTTGGTTTGACTTTGTAGGAAAATTTAAGAAGTCGGAATAAGAAATTTGGATCCTGAAATGGACAAAATACATGTGCACATCATGGCTAAACATCACGGTTACTCTTTGTGCAGAGATTTTGCTAATACTACCCTAACAACTATTTGTTCGGACACCAACATAATGTAACCAGTTGTGAAACTTCGGTTATAAATTTTAGACCTTTATATTAATATAATCGCCAGCTAAAAGAAAATGACTGCGATCAACTAAGAAAGAAATATGGGATTCAATAACACCCCAAGAATGTCTGAATGTTATAAGCACCCTTCCAGTTCCTGGTTTACCTAAGTTTCCAAAATAAAAATGTTGTAAAAAGACTTTAAAAATTGACCTCGTTTCTTATTAGCAGAAACATAAAATGATGCCTATTTCCATACATGGCAAATACTCTTAAAATTTTCTCCTTCACTTCCCAAATAACATCTTCAACCAACATCTAAAATTGCTATGAAGACACTCAGCAAAATGTCAAAACGAAGATGATCGCAGCACGCTCAAGATAATCTCAAACTATTTCTAGTAATCCAAAATTGGGTAGTAGAATCGATTTAGGTCGAGAGGAATCCAGTTCTTAACACCCAAACCAAAACGTCCGCCTCAACACTTTGTACCAAGCGAATACCGCGTGAGGTAACATTTGCTCAATGGAAACAAAAATGTTATATAAACGAAAACGAAAACAAAAACAACAAAAATAGCAAAACGACAATCATAATTAAATTTATCAAAGAATTTCAGTTGGCTAATCGATCGAACGAGCATGGTCAAGACAAAGTTGTCAGAGAATTCCAGTTCTCGAAGACGACGTAAACAAATAATAATAATCGCGATCTGCGACGACTCTGCGCGGATATTTAAAAAAAATACACCAGCGAGTCTGTTTGTTCAGCTCAATATGGCAGCACTTGTTCAAGATTCCTTAAGTTGATCTCGGTACGCCTGCGCATTCGCCTAACTATTTAAATTCCAAGCAGAGACCAACGTCTTTTTTGCCAGTCTGTTTTATTGCACAATTGAAGTGACGTCATGACGTAAAGATTTCCCATATATGGGAAAGACGGAAAGTATCTTTCTGAAGTGTGTAATGAAACATGTAGTTTCTTGAAAAGCCTGGGGTAATTAGCATTTTAAAATCAGAGGAAAATAAAGATAGCCTGGATTTTTTTTTCAGTCCAATCAAAGAACTATGAAACTAGTATTGTCCGAATGGGAAAGGGAAAAAAGGGACATTGTTCTTTATGTTCTCTACACATTCTGCTTGAATAATTGCAGGCTGCAGTCCAGCAGGAAAAATGAAAGCAATAGCCTACTTCATATTCGTATAGTTTTGTCCGGAAAGGATTTTTGAGATTTCAGTTTCCGTGAAATCCTGTCCGAAGGACGAAAAAGTGAAAACGGCTTGAAGTAGGAAAATTACGTATAAGGTTTCATCTATAAGAAATAGATAAGGGATAAAAGAGCATAAGATATTGGGACATACCACCAGTACTACAAAGATTTGATTTTGGAGGTAATAATCTCATCGTCAGCCAATTTAAAAGGTTTCTTTTGAACTTAATTCACATGAACTGCCCTGATACGAATTTGTAATTAACTTCATAAGAGTGCTATAAATAAGTACTGCAAATGCTGAAGGCAAGCAGTTATTATTAAAATTGTTAAAAAGGACGGTAAAAGGGTAGAGAACCTTGCGGCATTCCAAATTTTTAATCCAGATAAAAAGAGAATTGTCGAGTGTTGAAATCAAATTTCAATAAGCATGTGATAATTAAAAATGGGATCATAAAGATCTGGTTACAAATCGAGCATTAAATACTGAGATTTTGAATGATAGTGGTTTGAAATTTGAACCCTGTGGAACACTTTCGTAATTAGAGGAGTGCTCTAAAATGTAGGATCATATCCCACAGAAAAAATCTCAGTGATGAACCAATCAAAAGTAGTTTAAAATTCAAAGTTTTTGAACTCCAATGTTTTAGATGCATCAACATAAAATTAAAAAAATATATATATTCAAATCCCAACGGTGTGAGCCGATGCAGAAAACAATGTTGCAAAAATATTTTCCGGCTTTCCCATCACAGACACTTTACCCGGCCTTCTTTTGTTAATTTCTCATCTCAATGCTATAAATCTGTCGACAAACAGTTCCACATTATCATGAGAAAATGAAGATTGCACAATCGCCGACAGAAACCAGAGCTGCCTTTCATCACATCACACCCTTCACTGTGAGAAAATTGGAAAGCGCACCACAATTTCCGTCAATAAAGTCCCGGAAAATACGCAATTTAACACTCCGCCCAAAATGCTTAAGTTTGTAACACTTTTGTGTCCAATCACCAAAAAAAAAACAAATCGGCAATTTTTCGTCTTCTAAAAAAATCGAAACTTTCAAATATCGCGGCAAATGATAGTCCTTTGAGGCACAGCAGAAGAAGCCGCCGAGAACTTTTCCAATTGTTCAGGGTTCGAATGTGTTCGCGATGTCGACCACGACTAACATATGATTCGTGAGGTGGATCCAGTTAAAGTCTCAGGTATCCCCCATTTTCAGTGCAGGTGAAGACCTAATAAGACAACAGTCGGCGGCAATGAAGGCAATACAGAGCAGACATGGTGTGCCCAGGTGTGGGCAAATATATTTGCGTTCTACACCAGGTGGACACAATGAGCTATAGGCATAAAAGTGCAACAGAGAGAGAGAGAGAGGGAGCCACAAATGATTTAGCAGGCGACGTATTTACTCCAGTCTTTCGAGTTTCCCCCTCGTCAGAGCGACCAACATAATTTAATTGATCAACAGATCAACACTGTGAGGAGAGAATAACTATAGAGACTTGTTCTGGCTAACTGACACCGGCACAGGTAAGCAAGAGACGAAGGAGCGCCAGCGTGAGCTAGATAATCGCACATTTAGAAACGAGGAAAATCTTTAAGAAGTTCGTGCTGCGCGGCATCGAAGTCTTTTGTTACGTCATTGCAGTTCTGTAGTTGTTGCGCTACCACCGCCGCTGGTAATGCGGTCAAAGAGGCAAAATTGTGTGCTTCGCTTATGATACGTCGAGATTTTTGTGGGTATGCTGCCTGCTGCTGATGCGGTTTATGTCATTGGGTTAAAGTTCTTTTTAGGTTAGGAGCGAGATATGAGGGAGCGGCTAAGGTAATGATCTGCACACCTATGAAAGATATTATCAATGGGGCTATGTAGGAAGGGAGGTCGGATATGATTTTCCTGCTGTTAATTCCTCAATTTCTGCCTTTACTTTTACTATCTTTCCTGAGTGAGCTTTAGAGACGTACACATACTCCTTAGTTGCGAAACACCGGGTGTGCGCTTGAAACTTTCATGACTCATTGCGCTTTAATGGACAGTGCTGCGAACATTTTCGAAGTGCTAACCAACCGTTCTTACGTTATTCTCTCATTTAGGCAAGATTTTAGCGGACGAACATTTTTTCAAGTACTTTTTTTTGCTTGGTGTAAGAAGAAATTACGGAATGAAGGAGGTATAAAATAATGAAAAAAAATCTTGGCTTCTTTAGCATTTCGGAAAACTAACCTCACGGAGGTTCGAATGAACTTTAGTAGTAGTATATATAATTTTTTCAATAGTTAATTGAAGAAAATGTAGCGGTAAAAGTAAGGTCCAGTTTCGTGTACGTATACTCTAGCAAATAATAACGCCACCAACAAAACCGGGATTTGACTACAGCTTTCCGTCAGAATTTAAGAACAAGAAAACGCAAATTCCTCCGATTTGAATACCCTTTGCATTACCCTGTCATTAAGATTTCCTGTTACCTTACCCTTTGCATTACAATGTCATTGATTGCTGGCGACTTTTATTACTTATTCTTCGATGAAATTATTCATTACCGTGTTAATCCGTGACTCGATTGAAATGAAGGAAGAATTGTGAAAAGCTTTGGTATTAGCTTATCCGAATACAGATATACTAGACAAGGATGCGAGTAACATCGGTATTATAGCAGTTCGTTCTCAAGAAGTGGATGGTGAAAAACTGGTTGTAGCATATTTCAGCAAAGTGTAATCCCCAAAAACTCCTAGATTCGAACATCGCAGTCTTGTTCTAAAACATTGGAAAAGTCGAGCCATCCAAACATTAGGACATAATAGATTTAAATGCGGAGCCCTTTTCCAGAATTTTATTTAACACAAAACTCCTCATATAGGCCAATTACTTAAAAATTACAATCTTCTTATCTTGATATGTAAGTAGCCTAAATATAATGCAGAAATATCTCTCAATTACCAATTATTAATGATTTTTCACCATAAGCACCTGCTTGAGTAGCAGTAGAACAATAAAAAACTTCCAAACTGTTCAAAAATCATTCACGAAACCCACTGAATACAATCACATCGCAAATTGAAGCTAATCAAAGCCGCTCTTCATAAAAATCTCCTTTAAAAGACCTGAAAATTAATCAGAGCCACTCAGTGTATTCATTTACACTCAATCTTACGGCGATGGTTTATTGCGATTTCATTGAAAATTACCATCGTGGGTGGGGCAACATTCTCTAATAAAACACGAAATTAACTAATTGACTGATGAATAGATGACTAAATGACATTCAAAGAGATCAGGGCGCGACAAACTGAAAGTAATGAATGCAAAGAAGGCAACATATTTTGTGCTTGTGACAATTTAATTTGTTCAATGTCAAATTTAAAAAGAAATTGTCGTGTTATTTGAAGTAGAGCTGAAGACACGTATCAGCAATAGAATGACATAATCAAATAATGAGTTTCTTTCAAATTGCTACGTGGATTTGCACACAGAAAGAGCGACCAACGCCATCTAGGCGTCATATAAAAAGCATATTATACTTATACTGCCATCTACTTGTCTTCCGTTAATACAAAATCGCACTGTTCCAAATCTCTACGTGTTCAGGTCACAGGTTCTTTTTTGAACACATCCCACATACAATTTTACTACATCCGACGTCAAGAATTATTTTCAATCTAAAAAAAACCATAAAAAGCCCTCATAAAAATTCCTTGGTTGAAGGTGAATTTCAAGATCAAAAGTGAGTTTAATCCCACACACAAAAGACTTCTGCGGTTTGGCGAAGTGATGTAGGAGCTCGATCAAGGTAAAATGTAAACTGACGACTTTGACACCTTCATATTTACCTGTGTAAACTACTGTCATATGGTATTTAAACAAAAGTAGTGGTATGAAAATGAACTGAGCCTGCGCCAGTTCGTTTGCGCAGACCCACCACAAACTGAACCACTCAAAATGTTATGCTTCGACGGCTTCCTATATGTTAGTTTTTCTTGGCCCACGTAGCATGGCGAACTTTTTATGTTGGCGCAACTGTTGGCTTCTTGCATAGACCGCCGATACCGGTGATGTGCGCCCGGCGGTTCCTTTTTTTTGCTATGGCCTCATTACTTTGTAATAGAAGAGGAACTGATGGTTAAAACAAAGCAAATCTTCTTCGGCATCGTTTTTGGTGTATTTTACTTGTTTCGCTGACTTATGCTAATTTTCATGAAAATTTGCTTGCTGTAAATATTGAGGGACGATAAAATCACTCTACGAATATTACGGCCACAGTTGCGTCTTTGAATTTGAAGGCACTTTCAGTTTGAAAATTATAATTGGCGAAAATTCTGCAGTTGAAAAACTTAATTGGAAGTTAACATGCAAACTGTTCGGATAGGTTGGCACGCTTTAAAGTTTCGCAAGTATTAAGGTTAATTTTTTGGATATTTTCTTTCAAATTTTGAAGAGGAAATAGTTTACTCTCAAGCTACTTTTCCGCGCTATCAACCTTAATTAGAGCCATTCAATTTTTTTCTTCCCAATGACCTCAAACTTAGTTTTAATTTAACACAGAATCCAGCTCATACTAGCCCAAAAAACACCTGAGAACTTTTGGGAGACGTAGATCCAAACAAAATTATCAAAGCCGAGAAAGGACAGGTAGGCAGCTGATGACCACCAGCAATATTTTTGGAAAAACTAGAACTAGATAAAAATGGTAGCAAAGTGTCTGGCTCTACTAAAATCTAAGCTCCTTTTTAGCAGCTCGAAAGAATTTATCTATGGAGTAATTTCCAAACTCCTCTAAGAACCTCTCTGTAATTGCTTATGTCATTTGCGGTAATATTTCTTCATCTTCTAATCCAAGTTGTAATTAAAATAAAGTTATTGTGTACATGCTAAATAAATGCATTCCTTTAAAAAATTACCGCTTAATTGTTATGCAACCACCTTGCACTTTAGCAGAATTCTTAATAAAAAGTGCGCTTTGTTTTAGGCCTTGTTTAGCGCCACCATGTCTTCCAACAAAACAACCTTTGATTAATCGCCTCATTGTTCCGTGGAACAATCAATTAATTGTCTATGCGCTCACATTCTCCGTTTGATTTATGAGTTGACTTTTCGAACTTCCTTAGAAGAGCGGCAAGGCTGGAATTTCTAATTTTTATAAATAGTCTTAATTAAGCATCAAACCCGGCTTTTGTGTGTCAAAAAGTCCATAAATCTCTTGTAGACACCAATTAAGTTTTTAAACCACCCCCACGCAGAATACAACTCAAAGCCCCCTACTATTCAATCCCCATTTTGCGCAAGCTCAAGTCATATCCATTCAATTTGATTGCCCTGAAATTCCATATAAAATCGTATAAAATCGCATAAAATCAGCAAAATTTGCGGAGAAACTGCAGTCGCCGTTGATTTTAATGAAGATTTTCTGTACTGATCCATCTGTGCGCAAACTGTCAATAAATAAATCATTTAGAGGCAAGCGCTTATAAAACCGGCCCGACAACAAACCCGACTTAGATCCATAACTCCTTAGCTAACGCTTCGCAAATTATCCAACAAATGCGCGAATTGATCTCCAGTGGAGGCATGTCTTAACGCTGTTCGTATGTCATGTACTGCAATTTCGCCACGGATAATTGTCATCGTCATTTGTAATTCAATTAATTAAACCATGGCGCGATAAGTGAGAATGATAATGATAACAAACGCTTTAGTCATTCAAACAAGACGGCCGAACTTGTTATAACGGTTTAGTAACGTCGACAGAGACACCTCGGGTGTGCGACGGAATCTAGAATGGCGCCATCTAATGAATGGATGAATTTTTCAAATTCTGGCTAATAGATGGCGACAGAATGACCACTGTATGTGTGATCAGAAGAGTCTATAAAACTGAGAAAATTTTTTATAATACATTTTTAACGGAATTGTAGTGCATTGCGTGAAATAAGCTACCATAGAAACAATTCTCACTCCCTCAGTAAGTAAAATTGAAAATAAAAGTTGTGGCGTAATTCAATCCAATTATTTTCCAAGAAAAAAAAAACGATTCAATTGCATAAAATCTGCCTATCAAAGGTTCGATCACAATCGTTCCCGATTCGACACGATGAATAATCGATCGATTAGTCGCAGTCTTTTGTTTTACTGGCGGCCTCCTCTATAAATTCGTCGTCTGTCGGCCGATTAACATCTCTTCTTGCCTCCAAGCCCACCCAACTGTGGCCCCTGAGTGATGGTTTGTCGCTTAAATTTATACTTGGAATAAATTCACCATTCAATTGCAATAAAAGTTGATCACGATTGCATCATCGGATCAAAGGAGATTTATTGGTTTCTGGTCGTGCGTGCCTGAATTCATCCACTTTTAACCCATTTAAGGCTTGATCAGAGCTTCAATTGAAAGTGACTGCACCAAGGCTGTGATTTGGGACCACTTCTTTTCCTCCTTCCGTTTTTTTTTTTTATTATTTTTCACTGCAAAAAGATGATTTGCAAATTCATCAAATTCGTCTGATGCTAATGCCCTGTCAATTTTAATCTCGGACTCTTTAAATTGATTAAAGTGGATGGTGCAGAATTTTGATTATCTTTCTGCTTTTTTCGACGACAGTGGGATAAGATTAATTGGATGCAACCTCTTGCTGAATTTATGTGTTTTTGATTGGGGTTTTAGAGTATTTATGACCGGCTCTTGGTAACTACTGCAGCAAAATTGTATATAATTTTCCCATTAGGCTTAATTGAACGAAACGAGTGATCCACTTGAAAGCGATAAGTGGACAAACCACTGATTAAGTGCAATCCGGCGTCATAGTGAATTTTCGATTTTCAAGGGGTGTGTTTGTTGAAACCAGGGGAAAAGTTTGTTGTGAGTTTCTGTGAGATGGAATGAAGCTTCTGTATAGGATAATCTCAAATTGAAGGCGACAGTTGTTCAGTGTAATCGTATCGAAGTTCACCAATTCCCCAGGCTTATCTACAAACAAAATAATCAATATAAGCCATTGACTATATTAGAACAACGCAGGGTGGATGCAATTGCAAGATTTTCGTTGAAGGTATGAACCCATGTCTTGCATAGGACTTTGACGGGGAAGATATGAGAGCGCTTGGAGTCTTTGAGCACAGACTTCAGTGTTCTATTTCTACTTCGGGCAAAATATAGTTCCATGAACTTAGAAATCTTTAGTATTCCCAAAAAAATTAATTATTAAATCGGAAAAGCTAAGATGTTCCCGATAAAATTTCTGGAAGATAAAACCAGACTGTTAAAATCGGGTCTTGATGAAAATCTCAAAAATTCCAGAAACGCAGGAAGGTACGCTTACCATGTTTCAATCATGTAGATGAAGAACTCAGGGTGCTATCGTATTCTCTTTAAACAAAAATGAGGCGGCTACCACAAGTTTTATACCCCTTGTTGTTGCTATGAAATGCACTTAGTATTACTATCCGCAGGTTTTGAATCATCTGCACAAAACTGATGACGATAATGAGCTCTCCCCCAGATCTCTTGCATCAAAGCTTCTGTACTAATCATTGACCCCTGTTTTTTTAAATTAAATAAAAAGAAAGAAAACAAACCAGACGATTTGTTCCGAACAGGAAATCCAAATATTTTATTAATATGTTTGAAGACCTTTTTTAGAACATGATAACGCTGTAGCGCATGCGTCTTTAATACCTAAAGAAAACAGTATACATGGGGACTGTTATCTTCCGCAATTCACCATCTTTACGTACGCCTTCGCCATTCAGTTAATAATGTCTGACATCGATTCTCACAAACTTTTCCTCCTCATTATTGACTCCACACACAGCTTGATATAAAATATTCATGAGCGTGAAAAATTTCTTACTTTTCCCCCTAAAAACCTGATTAAAATACTCCACAGAAGTCAATAAAGTGTGGGCGGATATCGACAAATTCTCTATCTTTAGACTACTCAAATTGGCAGACTTCGTTAACTCGTGCGGAGGCTTTGCACAAATCCGAAGAAGGCATTGGTAACTTTTCAAGCCACTCTTGAGCGTTCAACGCCTTTTTGGCCAAAGTACTCAAAGCGTTGGCACCGCTACCACCTCATTAAGACCCAAACGCTCTTCAGCCACCCACAACTAGAGACCCGATCAAGAATGGAAGTTTTATCGAAATTCGCTAAATTACGGACAGACAGACTTGATTCGCGTGACATTTTTCCTCTTTGACATGATCAAATGCTGGTAATTTTCGCGCGGTCGTGTAACAATTCCTTGTTTGGTGGTGCACGGTGGAATTTATGACTTGCCATCAATACATTATTAGGCGTGTGGGAGGTGGTGTTTAGATTTTTGGGAAAACAAATCAAACGTCGATATCTAGAACGATTTTACGATTTTTGGTCTTTTGCAATGGACTATGATATCACTGCCAGTGGAATGTTCTTAAGCGCGGGAGTCTAGAGTTATGTCACATCTAATTGGGACGGATTACTGACATTCAAAAAAATAAATAGGTGTAAAAAGCTTATCGCTACCAAAAGAGAAAAAAAAAACACTTGAACCAACAAAAACCAGCAGAATAACGGTAAACTACGGCTAAACTAAAACATCGACCTCA
Organism: Dasypogon diadema; assembly: GCA_006980735.1. Taxonomy (NCBI): domain Eukaryota; kingdom Metazoa; phylum Arthropoda; class Insecta; order Diptera; family Asilidae; genus Dasypogon; species Dasypogon diadema. The sequence goes on from QYTT01086580.1 coordinate 73,975, forward strand.
TACGAAATCAATCACAAGAAGCAGCATCAAAAGAAATGACATCCACCGAACTGAAAATTTGCAAAGAAAATACACCAAAACTTACCTGATCCCTCCACTGGGGACAGGTGTCATATCATGATGGAGATAGGGTGGTGCAAAAAAGAATACAGGATGAATATTAAGAAATGTGGTCATACAAGTTTTCACTACATCTAGAAATCTAGTTTTGGTCTAGTCTAGCAAGTTCTTCAAAATTTCTCCTGTTGTTTTTTTTTTAAACAAAACACTTTGAGGCCGATTTTCAAAATAAACTCAAAACGAAGAAGATATAATAAAATATTTATGTACTTACCTGGAAGTGCAATATAATTGTCCATATCAGACCCAGAGTGAGTTTAGGATTTCCATCTACGATGTCTTCGGCTCGAATGTTAACCAGTTTGATTTTTTTGTATCTCAAGAAATCGAGGGCCATTTGAGCATTTTGTAGCATATGAAAACGCATTTTTCCCTTTTCTCGTGGCTGTGTAAAAGAGGAAAACATTAAAATTTCAAAAAAAGGCAAATGGTATTGTCCTAACTTACAAGATGTTCGCCAGAAAGTACTTCCAGGAGAGAAAGCAAATTGTGACCATCGCGTAAATCTTCGAAAAGATCATCCACTCTCCGGGAGGCCTAAAATGGGAAAAGAATTTTTTTTTTTATTAAAATCTAGTAAAAAAATTATCGGTCATGCTGAATTTTATTACGGCTAGCAAAAAATTGCAAACAAACCACAGAGATTGAAAGGAGTTTCGCACAAAATTAATGCCTTCTTACTTTGTTAGAATCCAATTTTTGAAAAGACTATAATATCTTTTCCGAAATTTTTTTCAAACGCTCTTCTGTTCGTAAGAAATGCTTTTATAATCCAATTAATACGTATCCTAACCAACTATAAATACCTCCAGAGCAAGGTGTATCCATTCCAAAGAGTTTTTCACCCATTGCTGGCGAAAAATAAATCTATTCGTCCTCATTAACTATTAATTTATTATTCGTAACAAATTACGTCAACAGCTAAGCCATTTATTTTGAAAGTGGCCTAAGTTACATTGCCCAATTTTAGCAAAAATCGAAATGTAAATGTAGTTGAAGTCCTGAAATCCTTCAACGTCTATTTTCGCTGTAGTTGTAAAAATTAACTTAGGCCACTTTCAAAATAGGTTCAAATTAGACGTTTCAGTAGAGAAGATATTCGGGTAATCGTCCTGCCAGCGAAATACAACCAACATGATTACAACATTGATTATAGAAGTCAGACTACTCCCCTTCTATTATTGTAATACAAAAAATAAATAAATAAATAAAACTTTTTAACTGAAAACCTAAAATTTTGCTCTGAACCCACACCTCACTGACTTATCATAAAGTACTATGTTTTACGTTTTGAGCTGAACGTTTGAAACTTTTTATAAGGTTTTCTACATCCTGCAAATCGTTAACATTTTATTTTAATTGCTAAAATACGAAACTTAAAATGACGGTGCGGTATATAAGTCACTAATAATTTGTAATAAAGTGTGTTCTATAATAAGAGCATTGTGTTTTATACTATAGTACCCTACCTCGATCGGGCGATGCAAATAGCTAAAAATTTCTGCAGTGTTTTTAGTGCACATGCAGTGTTTCTATGCATATTTTGGTCCGGTGATTTCATCTCAAGGAAAAACTTCTTTGGGAGAAAGCAACTTTTTGCAGATGTTGCCATTCTGTGAACTAAATTTTCCGATTTCTGAATTTTGGTTTTCTTTTTTGCAGCTCCACATCAATCCTCTGTTAAACTTATCTATAATAAATAAACTTGAAAAGAGGGACGTAGTGTCGCTATGTATGTTCGTAATGGTATTCCACCAACACATGTGATTTGAACATCAATTTCTATAGCAGGAAGCTTTTATTTATTGGCATGTTTGGTGGTAAAAATAAAAGTCTTATTTGGATGCGTCTACAAACCCTCTTCGAATGAACTAACAAATGTTTTATCATGATTTTGATTTCCAAAGTGTTGATGCTATCACAGTAATAAAAGCTATCTACTCTGTAAAATCGTCTTGTATGGGCCCTGATGGCATTCCCCCGCAATTTCTTAAAATTACCTTGTCCTCAATTATTTCTTGCTTAATTCATATTTTTAACGATTGCTTAATCTCTCCACTCTGCAGGGAACTTGTTTCACAATTCAGCTTTAATGGTAGATCTTGCAAACAAATCAGCAACTAACTTATCTACGAGGAATCAATGCAATGCAATGGCCTTGTTTGTAGAGTCTGGGCTTCCTCAAGGATCTCTTTTGGGTCCATTTTTGTTTAATATATATCCAGTGTAAACTACATCGTTAACTGTGTAAAAAGCACACCGGTGTTCACCTATACGCTGATGATGTTCAGATTTACTTGAGTTCTTGTGTAAAAGCATTGGCAAATAGGAAAGACGCCGTGTTCCATAATGACAACGTTCAACCACATTTTTCAGCAATGATCAAGCATAAATTAATGGAGCTTGGATGGCAGATTCTTCCTCATCTCCCATATTGGCGAGATCTTGCTCCGTCGGGTTTTCATCTCATCCGATTCTTACAGAAATTTTTAAAACTTTTCCAGAACGATAACCAGATTAAACAGACTAGTGAAATAAACAAGTTACCTGATCGATGGAGGAGGGTCGTAGAAAGTGACGGACAATATATATAACAATAAATATTAATTTAAATTAACATTTATTTTTGTCCAAAAATCTGACGGCAGACTAAACATTACGAGAACCTTACACTCCATGCAGCAATTATTAATATAAGATTTTAGTCAATACAACATATCAAACAAATAAGCAGCCAAAACTTATT
>QYTT01086580.1:77633-109587 GCA_006980735.1 Dasypogon diadema
GCTGATGATGTTCAGATTTACTTGAGTTCTTGTGTAAAAGCATTGGCCAATAGGAAAGACGCCGTGTTCGATAACGACAACGTTCAACCTCATTTTTCAGCAATGATCAAGCATAAATTAATGGAGCTTGGATGGCAGATTCTTTCTCATCTCCCATATTGGCGAGATCTTGCTCCATCCGGTTTTCATCTTTTCCGATCCTTACAGAAATTTTTAAAAATTTTCCAGAACGATAACCAAATTAAACAGGCAATTGACAACTTCGTTGCGTCACAGGATGACTCCTTTTAGACTAGTGGAATATACAAGTTACCTGATCGATGGAGAAGTGTCGTAAAAAGTGACCGACAATATATATAACAATAAATATTAATTTAAATTAACATTTATTTTTGTCCAAAAATCTGACGGCAGACTAAACATTACGAGAACCTTACACTCCATGCAGCAATTATTAATATAAGATTTTAGTCAATACAACATATCAAACAAATAAGCAGCCAAAACTTATTAAAAAAAACTCAAGGTTGACAAGACTGCGACGGCAAAAAAGGAAAAAAAACTAATATATGAGAAAGCCAAAACAAAAAGGAACATCGTTAACAACAATTCCATACAACACCCAGAGAAATCTGAACTTACAGAGGCTGGACAACATGGCGATCCGTTGATGGAAACACAAACATGTAACATTGTATATGTCTGGAAAATTTGAAAAAAAAATAAATGTTTAAAGGTCATAAAACAAACAGTCAAATTGAGATTCGTTCTTGTGTTTATAAAAATCAAAAAACACAAAACAAATTGAGGACAATACCTTGGCTGCATACTTCCAGTGCTGCATGTAAAGTAGAAACAAAAATTTAAAGGTCAAGTTTAAATTTGTTAATGTTTTCTTATAGTGCAGCAAAAGTGATAAAGTGGCATCGTGCACATAAATTATAAAAAGCTCAAAAAATGGTATTAGAAAAGAATATAACTAAAAACAATCCTATGAGAAAATAACAACAGCAAAAGAATTCAGATTTGAGTTAAAAAAAAAAACGACAAAAATATTTATATTGTCGCGTTGTCTAGTGTTGAATACCTCAAAAGTAAGGACAGCATTTCTGGATTACTTCCATAATTCATTGATGACAACATAAATGACTCATTCTCACAATTGACATCCAATTCCATTGCCGCCTAAGTGAAAGCAAAAAAACCCGGGCAAATCAAGCGCTCTTTAAGCAAATTTACTTCTTCCTAAGAAAATGTCATCATCGGCTCTAACAGCAGTTATCACGAACCGAATAATAAAGGCATTGTGCCGCCTTTTATCAATCTTTGTGACATCAGAGCATTATGCAAAAATACATGACATCATGCGAATTAAATAGCAGACGTTTCGTTGGCAGCTATTCCAGGCAGGAATTTTATTGCTCTGATGGAGTCAATTGACAAAGTTTCATTCACAACAGGAAAATGGGTGAAAAGCCTGATAAAATGGCGAACTTCAGTGCAGCTTGGAAAGTGACTGGAGCTGATACAAGCCTAATTTGTTTGCAATGAAAAATTCTCCTTTCCTTTTCTTTTTGAAGTAATTTTGCTAAATTTTACTGTTGCACATATAATTATAACTTGCTTTCCTTAATACCTGTTGATACCACTTGAAAAATTTATCAAGTCCTTTTATCACTAAACTTTGGATATTAGAATTCAAGTATAGGAAATTTCGATCGAGGTTATTGAAATTTAGTGGCATTTAAAAATCAGTGCTTGAAATCCTCTCCTCCACAATTGTGTGCCACCAAACAAAACAACGAACGATATGCAACAGATGAAGGCTTCCTTCATCAAGGGGTTCGGGTGCGGAGTTCTTATAATGCAATCGGAGGAGCCTTTCATAATTTTACTTCAGGACAATCAAAGTTATCTCCCATGGGCATTCACCCAAGAACAAAAAGTTTGAGTGGTAGATTTAGCGCCCACTGTAGACGACCATGTACATTGAGATGTCCGATACAGTAACCACTTCGTTTCGTTTGTGATCCTAGACAACATATTTTCCGTGCTTCCCCATTATTTAACCTTTTCATTCCTAGCGTCGACTGTGGGCACGAGCACCGACTATAGTCAGCGCTCAAGTAACTATGAATTTTGTCATCCTGGTCGTGAATCTTTTGATTCTACTGACTCATATGTCCATAAAGAGGAATCATACTCGCGACCACTTGTGAAGTATAGAAAGGATTAATATGCCTCAGGTTCACAATTTCCATCCAAGTGCTGCTTGCATATTCCCTGAATTATTTTTTAAATCACAATTCCATCCAGCCATGGGTTACGGCCAATTGCATGGATTATATGAGCAACACTGTTGGATTTCTCGAAGGCCTTTGACGGCGTTCAGCACGATAAACTCCTACCGAAGCTGCGTGATACATTTCGATTTTTCATCTTCCAGTGTGTAGTCCTTGGCATCCGATGTACCTCAGGGATCCATTCTAGGTCCACTGTTATTCAGTCTTTATATAAACGATCTTCCTGAGGAAGTCGAAGATTGTAAAGTCCACTTGTATGCTGATGGCGTACAACTATATCTGATACTCCTTTCGACATGTTTTACTGGGGTATTTGTTGAATATGTACTCCTCTAGAAACTTAAACGTTCTAATACTTTATAAGTTTTACAGTTGTCGAGGATTCCAGCATTCTTTGAACAGCATTCTTATGGGATTCATTTCCTGTGCTTATTATAGAGAACGTGTTCGACGCCGGCTTTTAGAAAGCTTCTTACTGATCAAAACTACCAAAAACGTTCCTATTTTCAACTCGCCAACAAGGCTACTCTTATTCAACTTAAGAAGTCCTCTTTGGTGATATTTCTATCAATGCACAGTTGTGACGATTAACCAACCTGGCACACCTAAAAATCAAATCTATTCCGCATAAATCATCTCAAAAAGGTGCACGTAATCAACTTGTTCATGGACTTAAGTCTACTTAACTCTACCGTGTGAACTGCCCTCAGCATTCTTCATGAACCAGACTTGAAGTCACTATCGGGTCCGATCAAAATTCACTTTTCATTTGAAATTCGAATGTTGCCCCCAGGGGTAATGTAACGATTTTATGCAAAGTTAACTGAGAATTTCCATAAAAAACAGCATTCAGAAAAGTAGCCGAGGAGTGAAATTTCTTGTTACTGCTGCCAGTTTTATTCTCATGGGGCTTGAAAATGATTTTTCCCCCAACTTCCACTGCAAAAGTGCACTGAAATCGTTAGCCAAGACAACTCGTAGAAGTTGTCTGCCTGATACCAGAGGAGCAATACCCTGGCCCCCGGCGCGTTAAGAGCTTCTCTCTTGACATCGAGGGAAATCAAACCGAGTTGACTGTGACTGGCGCCGAAAACGTTCAACCCGTTGACCTTGTCAAGACCTTAAAGGAAAATTTACAAATGGCGCGACCAAATTTATGTCAATGTTCAGCTTCTGTTGGAGTTGAGTGTTTTGTTGAATATGCGCACGCCTAAGTTTTTGAGATTTGAGATAAACTCAAATGTTCCGACTGCGTGCAGGTAACAACTCATTTTTTCTTCAGAAAAACTTGGTTTGCTTGTGATTACCTGTACTACTTCGAAACTAAGGGAAAATTTTACATTCGACTAAAAACAAAAAGTTATGGTGTTTGAAATAAAACGAAACCATCTAGTGTTAATGCTGGTCTCTGTAATTGTTGGAAATTTTAGGTCATGCATGCATCTAAGCCTAAGGTGGGAAGACAGATTGGAAGAAATTTTAACACAACACAACAAGACAAAGCAAATGCTCTAAACAAAAAAAAGAGAAAAAAAGTAAATGAAACGTGATCGCAATGTGAAACTAATTTCTGTTGTTAAACACTAAATCGACGTACGACAAATACAAATTGGCACAAATTAAAGTGCAAAACCCTGCAATTTTCTCTACAGTGCAAGATACAAATAAGGCAAAAGTGAGCAGAGAAAACGGAAACAGTGCTAGGCGCTTCTTACCTTTTTGAGGTGTTTGTTGACCCATTTAGTGAATGTCTTTTTCTGTATGGCATCTCGTTCATCTGAAAAGAGAAAAAACAATGATAAATTAGCGAGATACGCGCCTGCATCATTTGCACATCTAAGCAAAAAAGAAATACATATATCTTCATTTTCTAAATTTTTTTTTCTGCGCTAAAAACCAAGAGAGACTGAGCTTTTCAGGCTACAACTCCCACCATCCACCCGCTAATTAAAGTGTTTACCAAAACTAATTCGGTCTTATGACCGAAAATGACGTGACATCAATCAAAACCTCCCGAGTTGGTTAGCGAAATTGAACAAATCGACGCTTCATTGGAGCAATTTTTCAACAGGAAAAATTTCTACTGCGGGCACATGAAAGTGACCGATATAAAACCTACCAGAGCTTCAGTGGCCAGTTAAGGCGTGAACTAATTATCGATACCCGAACAGGAAATGAGATAAAAAGTTGCAGCACTCCAGAGCTATTTAATTATTTATAGCAGGCCAATCTAATTGTCCGGGAAACATGTCGTTCATCACTGGGTTGGCATTAAGTGGGTGGGCATTTCCTTTTTTTTGCGTAGTAATAGGATCGCAATGAAATCAGTGGGATGAGACCTGCTCCAGCGTATATAATAAACCAAATCAAAGAATTTATAAAATTGCACTGGAGCCTCCAGAACCGCAATCTTAACAAGTTTATTATATAAAATAAAACTGCTACTTGTCTCCGCCTGTGGACCCATTTATTTTTACCTGGATACCTGCTATCCAATTAGGTGTGAATAAATGACGAATTCATCACCTCACTTAAGTTACCCGTAGTCTCTATCAAAACCACACAAATTCGATCGTATTCTATTTTCCGGCCGTGAAATGCATGCCCGCATGAAGTCGGCGATTTTAAACGATTACTCTCCTACGATTAATTTACAACAATCCCCTTTGATCGAACTCGCAGATCTCTTACACGATTCGATTTCACATAAAAGAGGCGGTGACTTGGGAATTGGCTACTGGAATTTTCTGCACGATTAGAAGATAAAGAATATCTTTTTAGAAAAATTTCAAAACATTCAATGTTTTTTTAAAGAGAAGCTATTGATCTATTATGTGTGCAAAAAAAAAGTTGTTAACTTAATAACAATTCTACGTTAACCGGCGATTAACTCTCCATTTCAGAGGGCTCAGGAAAAAGTATGATAACGACTGTATTGAGAACAGCTACAATGAGGGTTACTTTCAGCTCACATAGTAAGTGAAATAAAAATTTTAATATCGATTTCGGATAGGGCTCTTACTACTCGAGTACTCATGAGCTCAAGTACTCGAGTAATTCAGTATTTAAATTCAAAGATCCTACTTTGAGAAAACGAGTTTTGAGTATCCAGCATATTCGAGTGTTTGAGTGAAAGATTATCCGAGTACTCGAGTACTTAAGGAAAAGGTATCCGAGTATTCGAGTAAGGCAGTATTTGAGTACTCAATTTACAAAGTATTCGAGTATTTGAGTTTGGGAGTATTCAAGTACTTGAGAATTTGATGCACCTTTGAAATTAAGAATCCATTTACTCCAGCTAAAGACAATTTTACAAAAATTCTGGTTGCATATCTGCACGTCAAACATTTTCTTGTAAGAACCAATGGACCACTTACCATCCTTAGACAAATTTAATGGATCATATTTTGCTGCAAACTCATTAAGAAACACATTAGCCCCTGTATACAGTGCATCCGACAACAAGGACAGGATTCCCAACAACTTATGGCCAGCCTTTCTCATGCAAGAGCCTTTGAATGCATTGGCAGATCCATATAACTCCGCGGCACAAAGCAAGTGTACAAAATCGTACAAGGGCTACATCTCAGTCTTCATGTGTCTCAGTATCAGGACTCTGCGTCTAGAAGTAGCAAATGACTGAACAAGTGACACCTTTCTTGCACATCTAAAAAGGTTTGCCTGACGAAGAACCATACCCACTAAAGTATACAGTGACAATAGAACGAACTTTGTGTGGGCCAATGGAAAAATTTGTGAATTGTTTAAATTACTTTCTTTCTAACGTCATAAAATTTCTATTAGGGATCTAGTTAAAATTCATTTCAACCACACAATTAGAGAGATAAAAATAAACTATGACGAGTTTGAAACTTGGTTGGTGCACAAAGAAGCATTCATTAACTCCTGACCTCTAACTTCCTTTTCTGATTATGTCTATTGCTTTGATATTTTTACTCCTTTAGTAGCGCTACTTATCCCGATCAATATCACTACTGACATGTTGCAAAATTGTACACAAAATGTATCGTGATATCTGGAATCGCTGATATGAGAATTACTCTTAATGCAAGTCTTCTATTCATAATAAAATGTAAATTAGTAAGCAAAAACAACGTTCATAATCTTCGTCAGTAATATTTATATATATATAGATGCGTAAGCAAATCATTTTTAGACTTAAGTAAATAATATATTAATAGAATTTTTGACAGCCCTGTAATATCCATGCAATGGCAAAAAACAGAGAAAAGTTCGTCGCCTGAGTCTTTTGTTGTTTTCCTGCTATTTATAAGAAATTAAAATCAACAATAAAATTTTTCAAATCTTAAATACTAAAAACATTTATATAAAATTAATACTTCATTAGGAAAAACAGGTGTAAGTCGATGCATTCTCAACACACTGGCATCTGGCAAGGCAGACTACAAAGTAATCAAAAACAAATTATTGTAAGACATTTCAAAGTATGGCACAAAACACACAGAAACAAAACTGTTTAATTCTACTTAATGCAAACATTTCATTATTCAAACCAACAATTTGATTAATTTTATTCAGTTGTTTACGTTTAAAAGATTCTTACAATAAAATCACCGCCACAAATCACTGGCGTTCATTCATGTTCTCGGGTAGATTTCTACTCCTGATAAGAGTACGATTCATTTAACCGGTAAGAACTTATTAAATGGCAACGGATTGATGTCATTCACTTTATTCGCGAGAATTATTTTATTAGAAAAGAATTTTTTCTTAATAAATTTTTCAGTAAAACTCGTAAGACAGGTAACTTACGAGGTAATTGATTGTCCACTGAACGTGTGAAACTTGTTTTCTTCTTTGCATCAAGTATTTATGGCTTGTTGTAATGCGATCATCTACTATTCAGTGTTAAACAGATTTTGGCTTTATAATAGATTAAATTAAAGAATATTTTCCAGCTTTTGTAGTTCTATTTTTAGGCGATATCAAGGGTAAATGTCATTGCGGTAAAGCGAAAATTTTTAGATGTTCCGCAGAGAATGAGGAGAGCGTAAACCTACTTTTTATTGGATATAACCTACCCTAAAAAAAGTACAGACCCCAAGCAGTGCATTCTATGGCCTGTGATTAATCACTCACAATCAGAATTGCCGTAAAATTTTACAACTCTCTTCCAACATCAATGTTGACTTCAATCCCATTAGTAAAACACTAAAAAGTCTACAAAAGAACCTTGTGGCACCCCACGGTTTTCGTAGTCATCTATCACCCCACATCAACTTTCACACACATAATCCCATCTCCACTATTCTCCTACTTGAACCTCTCTCTCTGCACGACCTCCTGCTTGCTCATATTACAGCAATCTATTTTGGGTCATGAATTTTAATTTTTCAACTTTTCACCCGTTCGTTGCAGCCTTTCTTATTGGAAATGCAGTCAGTCTTCTCAAGTAAATTACTTCATTTTCCTTAGATTTAATCTTCTTGGCTTGTGGCTCGCTAACTGATTAACTCACGCTCTCACCTTGTAAACTGGTGCGATCGCTAGCAGGAAAAAAAACTGCAACCTTCTAAAGAATGCTACCGAGTGACATGGATCGGATTTCTTTCGTCGCAACATTTATTTTACAGGTTTAATAAACTTGTGATAACAAAATATGGAAGAAAGTATTAACAGGAAAAGAAGAGAACAGCCTGAAGGAAGAGAGGACAAAAAATGAAAAATGCCTCGAAATTTAAGCGAAAAAGTTGCTCAACTCAGATTGCACCTCTGCAATTAGCCCCCACCAGTGCAATGGCACCTTGGCCCTTGTGGAGTCATAATTACTCAATTTACTGGAGTTACGCAATCGACACCATCTCTGATCTAAAACAAAGGCACAAATTCTTTTGACAATGAGCAACCACCTGAGCACAATCGGTGCGCTTTACTGAAGGTGAGATATCACTCATCACATCCCAGTCACACAACCAAGTAATTTTTTTTACCCAGCAGCGTCTGTTTTTCTTCTTGTAATTTTCTTCAATTGCCTCATTCATTACGTTCGGTTGCCGCAAGATGATCGATTATAATATAATGGTCCCACACATGTTGTACAGCGCATGGTCCACGGCTCTTCAACATTCTCCTTTGCACGTATCACACTTCACGACACGGCGACGTCTCAGATGAATGAGTCCGGAAGGCGATAGCAACAATAACTGCTGCAGCTTCGGTGTTTATTTCAAAAACAAAAAAGTTTCAATTTCTTTGCGGCGACAATGATGTTAAGTTATTCCCGCATCCGCAGATACATATGAGGTATGCAAAGTTACCGGATGAGCTGCCAAGAATTGCGTGCTGATAACATTGTTGAAAGGGGATCAGTTTACAAAAATATCTTGTAGCTTGTTGGATGGATTTGCAGCAGTCGATAGAGATTTTTTTTTGTATTTTTGGATGTATTTGATTTTATTGACAAATATATGATATCTTCAAAACTTTGTTGTTATACCAAATCACTTCTAGGGAAATCCCCCCGCTAAAGATTTTTAGTAGGATGACATTTAGCGAAAAAGAATTCAAACTAGATGCGCATAAATTTTCCACTTTTTCAATCTACAAAAGTTTTCTGTTGCACAACCACGAAATGAAACAGCGCGGCGAAGATTTCATGAACACTGGTCCTTCGAGCGGGATATATTTGACGTACCAAAGTAAATCTCCAAACTAATTCTGTAACTGAAAATGTAAAAACGAATTCTTAGCACATTGCGGATCAGCAATATTTCAACATCGGCTATTTGTAAGTTGGTGAAAACGAAAAATCTCGTGCTCGATCCGCAATGTATTAGACAGTTTATTTATGTTTCTAACTTGTATCTTGTGCCATACCATTTACGTGCTATTAGAATTTTTTTAAATTACCTTTCAAGCCTTGCACGTTACTAGCTTTTCACAACAACAAAAAAAAAATAACACAAAGCCAGTCAGTGTTAAATTATCTCTCCAGGTAATAAGAACCATCGAGAGATCGCTTCAAAATGCACACCAGAAAAACACATCGACTTACATACCTGACAGATCCCAATTTTCCACAAAATACTCCCAAATGGACATGGTACCTTTAAATTGGGTCAAAGCATCCTCGTAGCCGCCTTGACTCTGTTTAGCTTTCTTTGCCGGACTATCATACTGGTCATAGTGGTTTCCAGGTGAAACTGAGATTCGATGATGATTTTGATGTGGTGACTGATGGCGACCACCTTTAATACCACTTGAACCTGTCGATTCGTAGAGAACTTCACGTGGATCAAATCCTAGACGATCTTTATAGTACGATTGGGTCGACATATTTTCACTTTTATTCTTCTTTCAGTCTGTCTGAAAATGTCTTTTTTCACTTGTTATGTTTGCTTCCTTAATAATTGGCACTTTCTATCACTTTCTTTACTATCTAGAGTAGAGAATAGCACGTGTCGACGACGTATCGCAGATCACTATTTCCTTATAGAATTTAAAACAAAAACAAAACTCTTTCCTTTATCCTTGTAACTACAGTAGAATGGCACAAAGAAAGTAACAAGATTCAACGCGAATAAACTTTTACATTTTAACGATTAAAAAAGAAAAACAAAAAAAAAACAATTTTCGCACTTTTCAATTCGTTGTTCGAACTTAATGCAATTTTCGGCCGTTCACATTCATCTTGAAGTTTGTTACGTTTATCTGCTTCACTTGAACTTTTTTCAGTTACAAAAAAAAAGTCGGCAGTTGGTGCCCCACTTTTAATGCTTAAAAGCTGGAAATATATCGATTTCGTCAAGGTTATTGCACTTTAAATTTTTTCGGAACAGAGACTACTTGGCAAGGTGCTGCGGAGAGATCGACATGTTTCAAATTAAGCCGCACCACGTACGAAATGATTACACAACCTCAATCAGTTGTTATCTGAGATACTTGCAACACTTTCAGAAGATAGTTATCTTGGTTTTGATAGCAAATCCCCTCTCCTTGTCACGTACGCGTGCCACTCACTCTCTCTCCATAGACAGCCCTCAAACGTTAATTGCCCAATTAACGCGAACGTAAGCAAGAGATTAGAGTGGTAAAGTGCAGCAGTCTTGAGCACGTGACAAGTGTTGATAAAAGCAACTTGAACATTTCTACAAAGAATAAAATCAACGGTGACAACAACCAGGTGAGAGCAAATGTTTATAAACAGACGACGATTTTTCCCATAGGTGCATTGTCCTCCTGTGATAGCCACCCACCAGAACTGGGTACATATTTAGGCGGAAAACAAGAGGTGCTCCACTCAGAATTTCCCCGGTTGATATTTACACAAAACAAAATGCAGGCTGCTCACGGAATTTAGTACAAGTAGGTAGGGCGACTGTTGAAATCAATTAACTGGTACTCCGATGACCTAGTTCTGCAGCAAAAAATTGATCTGATTGAGTGGCTATTGAAGTATTTTCACGGGGTCAATTGCTTACCGTGTGCGAATTTTTAAGCTTTTAATCTGCGATCAAAGTAAATTTGTTGACCGCTCGAAATTTAAATGCCCGGTGGCTAGTGAATGGGAGGTGGGTAGGTGCGGTGCTTCTGAAGTGCTTTTGAGAGTATTGACTGACTATTGGCAGTCAAACAAACTGAAATTTAGGATAATTTGCTAATTTGAAGAGTTCTGGTTCTGACCACGGGAAAGAAACTGCTTTGTTGCGATGACTGGACTGGAAATGTGGTTAGCCGATTCCAATGACCAAAAACTTGTTGCTATTCGCGGCTGATATGTTTGAAAGTATTTATACAAAGATAGATGACTTACTGAATTTCACATAGGAACTGTTAGTATAAGTTAAATTTCCAAACTTAAGATTTTTTACAGACTTTGAAGTCATTCAATTAAAACTCGAGAGTCGTCACATTTGACGGCACCACTGCACTTGCAAGTTGGGATGAGTAGGCAGTCCCAATGTGGCATTCAATCGGCAGTGTTTTAGCTCGCATAATTTTTATATTTAGAATTTGTGATCAAATGTGCAATTACTTCTTTCCGCAATCTTTTGAATACGCAATCTTTTGTTCTATTGTAGAACTAGGTCAGGTGTGAAAGAGTGCCGTAATTTAGCTAGCAGAAAGTAAGTTATCGCTTTTAGAAACAATGCTATGCTATGCTATGCCACAAGCAAGTGTTTATGAGTGGTACAAATACATTAGGCTTGCCAATCGCAGAACCACCATTAGAGAGATTACTGAAGCTGTAGGAGTATCATGCAGTTTATGTGAATGTTACCAAAATTTGGAACATGAAACCAATGGCGGCCAAATTCGAACTAAATGCTGGTATTAAACCACTACCAACTCCCGCTTCAAACTCTAATTCAACGTTTTAATACCTGAATCAGTAATAGCGAACTGGTATCGAAAACTCTGCATTTTCTTACCAATGACGCAATCAAACGACTAACTCCTCTCGGAATCTCAGTAATTCCAAAGAAACGTATACCCCCTAAACACTTTATGCAAATATTAAGTAATGGCTCAGGTATTCGCTGCTCTTTTAGTGAAAACATCAAGCAATTGTCGCTGGCTCATATTATAGTCTTCAAGATGAGCGTGGGCTCGATGATTATGGTAATGACTACTACTAGGAGAATCTGGTTACAAATTGTAGCACTTATGGACTTTGTCATAAAAGTAGCAGATAAACGACTTTTTATATCGTTACCTCTCTATTAAAGTGTCTTGTCTACTCATGAGATAAGAAAGAAGCGACTGTGGTGATAGCCTCAATTTCTGCTTTTAAACCATGAGATGTGCGTCTTGTGTGTAAGGCACAGAGCTAGCTAGTAGCAAAAAAGCTACCTGAAATTTGCCATTTTTATAGTCGAGTTCACGGTTAATAACCGGTTCTGTGGCGGTCAAAAATTCAATCGCCGACACAATCTTTCTACAAAAATCACGAAAAAGCTGTTAATAGCAACGGTGACATTGGCGTGTCAAAGTAAACAGATGAAGACTTTCAAAGTTTTATTGTAGTGCAAAAAAATGAAGACAGGAGACGAAGGCAAACCTGAACTTCTAAGACTTCAGTAGTGTGGAGGTGGAGAAGGTGGTAACGTTTCACTGGAAAAAAAAGTCGTGGATTCCTGGTAGGAATGAATCAATCAATACCCTTGTGGGGTGTGGTTGAAAGCACACTTCAACGTCGCCATGTCTTGGAGTGCTTTAGAAATTGCCACTGCACATTATCAGCCAAAAACTAAAGCATATAATTTATTTAATGTTATCTTTTCCAGATTTCAAGCAAGTAGTCGGCTCTTAATACACGCATCCCATCCAGACATTCTTCCTCTCTCGAATTTTTTTTGTTTTGTTTCTTAAGAAAATTCTTGCCATACCTGCAGCAAGCAACCTAGTGGCACAAGTGACATTCTTGTTTACTTGCTTGGAACGCTAATGAGACGACGCAGATCGAATTGTCGTAAGGCATGTGACTGGACTGGATTCAATATACTCCAGGCACTTAAGCCTTGTTTATCTACCATCGCAACTTGTTTACCATAACCAAAATAAAACATGACCTAAAATTAGACGGTTTTATTGATTACACATACAGAAATTAGTGGAGCGTTTATGTCCACCTTTCGATGATTTATGGAACCAGTTTGCGGGCGAAGAGCAGCGAAATACGAGGCGAACACTGTCCAGGATTGCGATTGATTTTGAAGCACAGTAGATTTGAAACGGTTTTCACAATAAGCCGGTCATAATATTTTCCTTACTGGTGCATACGAAAGCTATACATAATTTGTGTGGCTCTATTAAACGCCTACGAATCATTTCCACTTTCGGCAACTACAAAAAGCAACTTGGACAACGGACTGGGGTGATTGACTTTTACTAACAAATCGCAAAAATAGCTATTGCCAAATTCAAATCAGAAGTGAACAGAATCGATGAAACGCTCATTCTCAATTCACCCAGATAATGAAGAAAAGCCCATTAAGCCACTAGAATTTATCGCAAAGCAATGTACACGGCGGTAATCATTGTAAAGTCAATTTGAATACGAAAAACTTTCATAAATCACTGCAACAAAGTTAATTCTTTTGGAAAAACAAGTGAGAAAATGTCGAAGGGGATCGCCACATCATTTGTAGTCAGATTGTGTAGAAAATGTGTTAAACGGTTTTCCACCATTAAAAATTCTGTAGAAAACTATAGACAGGAATGCGGTTACAAATTCTTTGATCTTTGCATATCATGTCTTGATGAGGATTATATAAAGTGACCACCCATGGCCTGCATATTAATCATTTGCACAAATGATGTGCCTTTGCACATCTGACTAAGGCATTTGTGCTTATCTTTAAGTTTCCCTGGAATGGAGGTATGTAAGATTTATGAGTAGTCCGCGGGACATCCGGACATGTAGTGAAATCATACGAAATCCACTTTTTTCTATAATATCTCAATAATACATTGACTGCCACAATTAGCATAAAAGCTTTCGTGAGAGAATTACGTGTTAAATAATGTCTGTATCAAGCCTACACATGCCAGGCATCGTAGGACAGCAAGAGAAGAGGACGAAGGAATGCCATACTGCTACCATGGATTGGTAGGACACACGGTGAGATGAGCTAACACCTCACGCAATTCCTAAGTGAACAACAACTAGCTGCCTGCGAGAAGTAATTCTATATCCGAAACCGCAGGGGGATAAGTGCAGGTAACGGATAGAATAGTGTTTTAAACCTAATACATACATCGGAATACACAATTAAGCCTCGATAAAATGTAATGGCAAATTTCAAGCTATCATCCTTGTTTTACTCAAAAGGCAAAAAAAAAAATTAGTAACAAATACTCATGTCCTTGAACAAAATTGACCTGATAGCTTATTAGTAATTAATATGCACATAAAATAGACATATGCACACGGAAAAAAGGTACAAATTTCTCTCTGACCTTTTTTTAATCCCTTAGGGTCCATTTTCACTGGCAATTTATTTATTGAAAGCATAAGAAGTATATGAGAGTCTTGCTCTCTCCTTCAAAATTTCTGCATTATACCCAAGGACGGCTGACACAGATATGTAGATAGCTGTTTTGCTTTACTCATAGTTTCTGAGAATATAAAACAATTTAGGAGTATCTTATTACTCTACAACGGAGTGCATAATGAATGATGACCTTGCAAACGACAGGAAATGAATTCGGTTTTCAGATGGAACTTTGAGCTAACTTATCAAATAATCACACAGCATAGTTGGCAATCAACAGAACTACAGCTACAGCTTGGATACAATTAATCAAAGAGATCATTAATACTGTCCAAAAAAATATAACATTCGAAGTCCTCCAAATATTAAATTAAATAATAAGAGAAAGAAATGAAGGGAACTTGAACTCTGAACACAAAAAATAATATTCCTCCTCCATTGATTTGTGCTAGAGGTTGTATTGAAGATGCGTTCAAAATACATAACCAAGAATTTGATATCTGCGACTGATATTTCCCACTCCATAAAAGAAATAAAAGTATAATGTGAGCAGAGGAACAAAAGGACTTTTGGAGGTTAAAGGCACAATGAAACTCTAAATACTGTTGATGCTTATCTTAATCAGCAAAAGTATCTTACAGTACAATTACCTCTACAACGAAATGAAAATTGTATTTACCAAATTGCGTGCACCACGCAAATGATATCTAATTTTTAACGACCAACAAACCAACTACCTATCTCGCTCCACCTAATAGATAAGAACCTCGCAGAAAATTTGCTTCACCCTTCTCACAAACAAAAAATCACGTTTGCGATAAGCTTGACTGTTTGAAAACAAGATGAGGCGCACCACTCTAAAGCCAGCAAATCAATAAAATCCCTCTTCAAGGTGGTCTAAAAGGCCAGTTCTATTGCAGGTTACCTCATAAAAACGTTAAAAATTTTGCTACCAGTAAAAAAATCCAGTTCTCTCCATTAGCACTTTGCCAAGTAGTCTCCTCCATCGGTTTCTTTAAAACTAATGCCACACTAGATGAGGCAGAAAAAAAAGTTATGTAAAACTCGCTGTCAGCTGAGTTAATTATAGCGCGAATAAAAAAGTCTCCTTCAGTAAAAGTTGTCCAGTTCGCGGAGTGGTGACCAAGTTCTGTGCTTTTATTCGAGTGCGCAGCAATTGCAGCAGCAGCGATTGCACCACTTCGGTGTACAGCAAGCAGTGTCCATTCATTTCACTTTCAAAATCTCTTTTTTTTTATCGAACAAAGAAACGAAAAACACACACGTTACAAACGAAGTGAATCATATTCCTTCAGATCTCTTGACTGCTGATTAGAGGAACAACAGAGCCCGGCACACGGTCATTGTCACGTTCAAAATTGAAAAAGTCAAACGATCAAAAACTGTCACTGAAAGACACACAAAAATTATGCAAATCTCCCCCAGTTCCGGATCACAATGTAATAAGCCCTGATCACGATTAAGTCATCAAAAGTTTTCTTGTTTCTTGCTGCATCACAACACCACCACCACCATCAAGGCAAGAAGAAAAAGGGAAAATGCGATCTTTTGCATCTTCGACTCCATCACTGTTACGTGCAGATGGAAATCAGTCAAGTAGGACCTCATCCGGGGCTCCGACGAAGAGACCAGAGACCGAAAAATTTGCGAAAGTTTGAATAGTTGCCCAGTGCACAAACCGTGGAATAGAAGGGTAAAAACCGAAAAAACGAAGCACTGAAAACTGTAGAAATTTATTACCAGCAAAAGCTTGAGAATAAGATAAACTCGATCTGAAGAGATAACCGCTCGGCATAAAGTTTGAGAGGAGACTGAAGACTGTCGATCAGTTGGAACAAGGAACAGTCAAGAAATTTTCCGAGCACACACACAGCACAGCCTAACCTGACGGTGCGTACGTACACAACACCTCGGCACAAATACATCACGACGGACTCATTAATTCACCTTCCAAAGCAGCTAGCCTACCTGTGCCCCCGTGTGTCACATCAAATCCCACATTAATACCTGATGTTGATCTGCCGTTTCTAGGTGGGTACGTTTACAAAGTCTGTCCGGCTCAAATTAGTCACTACACCACTGTGCCTGGCTATAGGCGAGATCAGGTCGAGCTTTTTTCCATCTCTAGATGGGTACACTACAAGAGAAGCATCCAGCAGCAATGAATTCTCGGAACCAACACAAATGCCTGCCTGAATAAGGTAAAAATTGATCGTTGTGACGAATGATGATCGTGTGTAATCAAATTGACTACAGTCAGAGTTAATGACGTATCATAGCTCTGACATCATCACCTCTTAAATGTGATCACCGACGACGATCCACGATATGTTCTGATCGCAAGATACTTGTGGGCATGCGATCATGTCAGGCATGATCACTTAACATCGACTGATAACGAGCGATAATTTACCTTGGAATACGTGAAGAGAATTAGGTATAAAGGGCAAATGGATATTGGTGTAAGTAAATTTAGCATGAATTAAAAGAGCTGGGGGATAAATAAGTAGATGACAGGTTGGAAAGAGTTCGTTTAATAGTTGAGTAGAAGCCAACAAATCCAAACTCTAATGATGTGTGTCCAAAATAGTGTTTTATTCCTTCATCACCGCTACCTTAATGTGATGTATAACACATAAAAAAACAGCTAAAAAAATGTTCACTGCTTTCTGAAGAATAAAGAAAGGAACAAGAAAGAAGAATTTCTGAATTGACTGAAGCTAATGTTGACATAATGTCCCAATATTCTAGATTTAAAAGAGAGCTCGTTTCACGACCAGTTTCAGAGGAAAGTAAAAAGTACACCGCATTCGTTGCCTATCAAGGTCATTATCAGTTTAGATGAGCTCCATTTTGGTGTCGGCCCAGTTTTGAACAAGGATACGATCCCTATCGCGTCACAAATTTTCTTCACTGACGAAGACTAGTAGAACTGTATATTATGAGCATACCTTACAAGCCCACCTTTCTGACAAATCTGTGTGATATCGTTAATATAAAGAGTGAAAATTAATGGACCAAGAATAGAACCCTGTGGTATTCCAGCATTTTGCCTGACAGGATCACATTTAAATTATCCGATGAAAAGTTAGATCTCTATATAGAACATCTGACGGGCAACCGTTATATAGTTATTCTGGTCTGCTCTATCACAGTTTACCACCAAACTAGTTCAGTCGTTTGTACATTTGATGAACTAGTTCAGTGAACTAAATTTCTTTTTTTATAAAGATACGAATGAAAATGTTGACTATTTTTGCAAAAATTGAGGCACCTCCTAATGGTTTTCAAGGTAAATGCTGTAAAATCTTGCAGTCTATGCTCATAAGAATTTCACAAAGATTCCTCTTATTTAATTAGGCACTGGCCCGCTCAACAACTGATCTTAAATGCCCTCAGAATCACTGCAATTCATGATGCGTCCCATTAGGCCCCATTACCAAAATCACTTGTTATGAATCAAGGAAGATGTTGACGACCGTCACTTATTCATCGTAGATTCGTAGCAAGTGGTCCACTTTTCATAATCAAACAATGATGGGAACATCTAACCGATCCGAACACAACCACTGAAACCAGAAAGAAGGAAGCTAATTGTGTTTTGGTGTCTGCAGCATATGTAAAGAGCACCACTGGGCCGCCGCATCATCATCATCATCATCTTGGCTGATGGATAATTTTTCATAGGCGATTTACTGAGAAGATTTCTTCGTTGTTGAGCACAATGACGCCGGCTAAACTGTCAAGATTGTCTGGAGATGGAATCAGCAAGCTCAATATAATCCATGTTTGTAGCAGATTAAGTGCATCCGACGACGTCGCTGTAGAGAGAAGAAAAAACCTATGCTAACAGACTTATTGATGTGGACAAAATCTTTTGAGATTGACTGGACTGAACACAGACTTCATCTATGAATTTCGTCTTTGATTGATGATATCAAGAAGTGTGGCTCAATACTGTGGGGGGTCTGGGAAAAATATTGTGCAAAAAACGTTATTGCCTCTTGATTTGTCGCTGAGAACGACAGCCGAGATGTGATGATTTAAGTAGGGTACAATACGGTCCATAAATATCAGGCAAATTCTTGTGAATGAGTGCAGTAAGATTGATAAGAAAGAGTAACTTGTAAAGCTTCAGAGCAAAATCTTCTACCGCGATATACGAACTTGATCCTGCATTTGGTAATACATACCTTGGCTTGGTGAGTATCCCACGTTCTATTCTTTTTAACAATTTAAAGTTCGCAGCGCAGCCACTACGCATTGCTTTTCTAAAAAAAAAAAAACATAAACATGGGGACCGTATTTATACTCTACCGCATTCCGACCTGTCGCTCCTTATAATTTAGTGAGGAAATTGTTGATGCAGCAAAAGTGAACGACTTTGTCTTTACCACTATAGAGGAACTTTCACAAATTCTACTACCTAAAAATGGAAGTAACAGCTACTGGATTTGGTGTGGTTTAGAGGAAAACATTCTGACGCCTTAGGAATCACTTACTCTTGCTGTCCCAAGGTGCAAAACAAGTTCCTTCCACCCAGTTGGCTGTTGCCCACAAAGGCGGAAAGAAAAAAGTTGTTGAACTAATTACAGGAGTAAGAGAACCTTGTTGGACGGGAGTGACTCCCCGGTGTCATTCAGAGTCAGACAGTGGAATCAGGTGGGCTAGAAAATTGCAAAGGCGACACCGACTAGCTGGTTCTGTTGATACTGATCGCGCCACAAGTGGGAAGAGCAAGATTCCGCTGCCAACGATTGCAACACATAAAATCGCCCCAAACCATTAAATGAAAGAAAAATTGACGGTTGCATGCAACCAGCCAGAGCAGATATTTCTCTGAATAATGCACTTAACCAGCTGCGCTTCGACTGGACTCGTAATGAGCTCGAAAAAATTCCATTTCAAAATTTTCTTCACAACTTTTTCTGTATGTGATCGAAATATTTTCGCAAATTAATTTGAAGTGGATTAATTTACTAGTGGCCTCCTTTTGTTGTCATATGCAGCAGGAGGAGAACTGTAGAGACGCAAGACGAAATCTGGAATAATATTTATTCCGGCGAGGTACACGATCAGGTTGCTCCCAATCTGGAACCAGACGTGATCTGAATTTGAATCAAGAAAACACGTAAAGTGCCTTTCTTCCGTAAATTTACAAATTGTTTCGGCATAATGAGGATTCAGCCCGCGTTGTAGTTGAAAAACTGGCCAGGACTTCTTTCCATCTAGTCTCACCTTGTGATCTTGTTCCTTCTGGCCTGGTCTATGAGAAGCAAAGCAGCGTTGAGAGCACCCAAGGTCAAATCTTGCCCTCGACCAGTTCTACTTTAGTCCCAGTCGGAATAACTTTTTTATTCAACAAATTTCAAAGATTCCCACAAAAACTTCAGCCATCTTGATCCAAAACTACAGGCGCCCCTAGCTACGTTAGTGGGACTTAATAGCACACTTTTAAGCATTTCAAACCTTGAATCGCTTTTGCATAAAAAACATAACGACTTTGCCGAATCCAAACGAGTTCTTTTTAATGTTCGCGTCCGTTGTTGTGGTGACACATTGTGAGATCGTATCCCTTATCTAACTGCCGTCTTATGGCGCCCATAAAAAACTAGTTTCCTCCACTAGTCAAAGTCACGCGAAGATAATTCGAGGAATCGATCTGACCACTAGCCTTTTTAGTTCTTTTCCCCGAGAGCCCATATAAGTTTGTTGGTCACACGTCCAGTTTGACCTTGTCCTGGATTTAACCGGGATTGCTGGTGCTGCAACACCACAACACGATCTCCACCACTTTAATGATCCATTGTCTGCGAAAAGACGTGTTACACCTCAATTCGATTCAGATGAATTACACAAAGCGATCCCAGTCGAATACGCCGGTCCACCCACCCACCATATGCCCCCGGACTATTAGCCCAAAGGAAGGTGATCGTGCCGATCTCTCGCAATTTGCATCCAGTGCAGCGTGAACAAGTCTTTTCCATGGTAAGTCATACAGTGATTTTTTACTCACTGGAAGGTTGCGTCACCATTGCTGGCGAAATCGTTTCATTGCACCGGCTGATCTTGCACGTACGTTCTTACCATGGAATTGCACCGCCGCCACCAGACCAACAGAGATCATGCCGGCCGTCATCTACCACCAGGGAACTGATGTCAATTACTCGTGCCGCTGAAATACCTTCGATTGGCTTTTATGGTCAGTCAGGAACGAAAATGGTAGGCCGACTGGCACCTACACGATCCAATCGCTAGCAGGTAAACTTCACGTCTGCCCAAGACATTTAGGGTGAGTTTCAGATAGTTTTTCGGCCTTTTTAGTTGAACTGCGATGACTTCATTTGGGACACGCCCAGTTAAGTATGAGGGTAGGAAGACAATTTGTTGTGATCCAGTTTTTCGCCTTCTTTAGAAAGTGGAAAATTTTTTATGGTAGATTGTGGCAATTTATTGAACACATCTGGGGGTCTATAAGCGACGCGATCGTGTCATCTTCCGATTTTAGTCGTTGCAATAAAGTTCCAGTTTTTGTCATTAATTCGCGAACAATATTATCCATATCTTTCCATCAAAGTGGGCACCTCATACCCATTTATAGATGGTTACAGTCCACTTGTTTATTATTTGTTATCGCAGCAGTTCGTTTCCCAAACAGAAATTTGACATAAACATCGCAATTGTGGTCAACACTTCCAGACCTCTCTAGTTTTCCACCAAAGACACATCAGAAGAGATGAAGGTCTGTAGGAAATCTCTAGTTTTTTTTTGGACCAAAAGGTAATGGAGGCTGAGCTCAATTACTTGTGCAGCTAATTAACCTTAAGTTCCCCTAACGAGCGGCTCTAGTTGTTCGGTGAGCTCACTTTCGAGGAGACTGCGCTTATGAATGAAACGTTTTTGTAAGCCAACTGCTGCCCTTGAGCCAGTGATTTTTGTTGGGATTTTAAAGAAGTGGCCACCTGTGCACGCACGCAGACCCCTTCAGGCTGGATGCTGCTGACTCATTTTCTTTCTGTGCTTGCCTCTTTGGCATTAAAAGCGAAATCACTGGATTGTAATTGTGTCGTTAATTAATTGGGCCGGGCCGTTTAAGATAATTTTCTTGTTTTGTTTAAGTGGTTTACAAGAGATAGGGAGGTTCTGTTTAGCTTTGAGGATTTTATGCTGTGTTGGGTTTTTCCAAGTTCCGTTTACAGATGTTTTGTGGTAACGGCAACGTTGGTGGCAGAGAAATTTATTTCAAACGAATTATTCTTGATAAGAGCTTTGGTAGACACATATGAAAAGTTTGATTTCAATATTGAAGAAAAAATTAGAGGAATTTTAAAGATTTTCACTAATCTCCTTTACGAATACTTAATTTTCTTTTGTGATGGACTTGGAATATCCATACGAAAGGGATTGCTTTTCAGACAGGGAACTAAAAGAAATGTACGTATAGGAATTAGATAAACAAGAAATTTGGAGGATTCCTTTATGCTAGCAATATTCTATCAATATCTACGTGATTGACGCAACTACCATGATTTATATTGATTCGGATCACGTTAGTCTGTAGGTTTCTAAACTTTCATTTAAATTTACGAAAAAAATTAAGACTCAGGCAGTGATTTGCTAATAAAACTAATAAATCCATTTTACATTCAGATCATCAATATCAATGCAAGTAACACTGCTATCCGAGAAATTCCCAACAATAATCTGGTGACACTTAATTCCTTCACGTCCACGACGGACTTCTCCCTTCGTCCATTGATCGCTAGCTACTATTATTTTATTTCAATTTAATAACAAACGACCACAGTCATGTCCGTCAATATCAAAATTCTTCGAATAAAAAAAGATGACAACCACTGATATTGGGCCTGATCGCAATATTTAGTAAGAATGAAACCTCAGTCGCTGTGAGCAGCATATGAAATTGCGCTGCCCAGCTTGGCTGCACTTAAAATTCAACCATTGTCAACAAACAGTCACTCAAGAAAATTACAAAAAGCATCAATCAGCGGCGCAGTGAACTTGTTCCTTTCTGAATTGTATTGGGGCGTTAGTTTTTTGAGCTTGGATCGTCACGTTATTATTAATGTCGAGTGTACCGCGTGTTTCAATGTTAATTGACAAAATAACAATTTTCCATTTGGGTTATAAGCTTTGTTGTTCGACTGATGAAATCTGCATAAATTTATGGTTGCCACGTGCGATATCGAATTTGACAAGGTAATCAAAGGGAGTGCTTCATTTTTGGAAGAGGGATTTAAAGCAACGGAAATAGAACCACTTCAATACACGATCAGGGGCAAGATTATTGATCTTATGTCAGAATCAACGTAGCAATTTTAATTGCAATTTTGAGCTTTGATCGAAGTACATAATCTGGCTACAGCTTTCTGGCCCAGCATAGTGTTTTCTGGAGCTAGTTTCGAGATGGCACTGATTTTAGCAAAATATGTTACAATAGTAACAAAATTAAAACGATTAATAGTAGCAAAGTTCTAACTTTATCTATTTGATCGCTGCTGAACTAAAAAAATTCCTGGATGTGGTCCAAGTCGGTTAGACTCAGCGCATTAACAGAACAAAGAGGAGATGCCATTCGCATGATGCGCTTGATTGCATCGAAAATTCTTCGCGTTGCCAAGTGAACTACAAAAGTTCATTTTGGGTTGCATTTTGGCCCCCTTCTTGGTCATAATTAGAATGGGCGCCTTACAATCTGACGTCAGTGCGAGAACTATGTCACACCAGTCTTGGCAAAGTGCTGTTATGATCTGTAACTGATCATTCGCAACTGGTATGATCAATTTTCAGACCACCTTTGCGGGTATGTGGACATCACCATTCTCACCGTAGGTGCAATAAATTTTCCTACCGCCAATTACCGGCCATCGCCACCACCTTGCTTGTTGCACTTCTCTTAACTCTTGGGTGACTGCAATAAATCCAAAACTTGATTGCATCGCTTCAGTGAAGTAGTTCGCCTCCTGGCTGTTGACAATGCGCTAATCTTTGTACACTGCACACCACCTCCACACAGCACAACTTCATTCACAGCTTCTTAAGCCAGCCAACCAACCACCATCATCGGCAGAATCTCAAGAAATCCATGCAACAATGAGCGAATGCACCACCAGTCAATCGGTGGCTGTGCTGAAGGTACGAAAATATTTCAATGAAAATTGAATCTCCGCAGCCAAGGTAAGTGGGCAGATAGGTATCTGCTGCGCTGGTACACCTACGCATGCGCACCTTATATAATCGCGGCAAGATTTATTTGGACAAGCGATTGCAGCAGCAGCTCACAAGGTGATTTCAATTCAAGCGTTTTTGTTGCATTGCAACAACATTCGCTCACCTCAAGATTTGCGACGTGGGGACAGAACTTAAAGGCGCACGGACTGAATATAGGTGCGCCCCATTGTTAGGCTAAAAGCGATGTCATTTTCGTGGGGACACCTACAAGTCGCACCAGTGACAAGGGAAAGTGGTGACGAAAGTGAATCGAGAGGGAATTTCACCTTGAGGAGATGATTTTTTCGCGCGATTACTGCAGATAAACCACTGAAATTGCGAAGAAATCTAAAATTAGCCCTCTCGTCGGAGTGACACCATTTCCTTATCGCTGTAATTGGAGCAAATTGCTAGCATTTGTGGTCATAAAGCCTTGCTTGCCACCTTGGCTGATAGCAGCGAGTAGCAATCGTTGATACGCGAATTTTTCGTTCCAGTTGCAGGGGCCATTGCACTGCTGGCGCTTTGCTCTGATATTTACCGGCGGGCGCCAGCGAGTGTGAGTTCTTAATAATTCAATTTTTCCAGCTCTGTCCCAGTTATTCACCGCCCTCAAGACGACAATATTGATTTATTGAACGATTTTCACACGTGTAATTTGATAGTTTGTCCAGGTGCTTCCACCCCAACTTTTTTTCTCCATAAAATTAGATAGAAGTGCGGGGTTTCTCTGTTTGATTTCGTTTTTATTGCGCTCGGGTGGTGATGGTAAAATATTTCCTCTTCGCTATGAGAAGAAAGAAATTGTGGAATCAGTTGACCCAATTTCCTCTCAATAAAAACTTCCTCGTTTTTTTTCATCAATCAGGATGACAGAGCTTAGATGGAAATCACAATATCTTGGGTTCCACGAGACATTTACTTAAAAATAGAAAACTAATTTTAGGAGGAACGGCTTTTTCCAGCCGCAGATGCATATTTCTTGAGATGCAGTGATTGGGAGACCGTGTATCCATCCATTAGCCAATACCCACCCATTAGTGCATTTGTCAGAGTTTCGGAATGACCAAAGAAAATTGAAGAAATCTTCTGAAATTACCATCGACCTGCTTCGATTCCAGACACATGTCTGCTGGGAACTTGGTGATTTGCATCTGTCGCTGAGGAAAAGATGCCTGCCCTTCTGAAAGTTACTATTTGCACAATTGGCGGTGTCAGTACTGCCTGGCTATTACTCATAATTTCATTGGCATTCATTAGACGATTAGGTGATGAATGCGGCATGTATAGTGGCGTGCCAAGACTTTCTTGACGTCTTCTTATGGTGGACATCTCATCCAGTTGTTTCCGCTTCCTGGAAAGTTGGATGATTAGTGAAGCAATGAACTAAGACTTATGGTTATGTTTCACGTTAACCTGAAGTCCGGTTGTTGTGATAAGAGATTAAACTTTTTGTTGGATTTGAAATTTAGTCGCCCTTTCCATTGGTTTGTAAAAAGTGGCAATCGCGGAAAAAACTATTCTTTTATTTTTGCCTTAATCTGGGATACGGTACCAAACTTTGTACATTAGACGTGCATAGCAAGTAGCGTGCAAAATGGACACATTACATGTTGCGGATGGTCGCCATTGATTCACAATGGGCCGGGTTTGCATCTTATCAGCACCTATCAAAGTACAGCAGGATAGGCACTAAAAGCCAGAGTCTTACAAGGATTAAGTTTCAAAATCCATGTTAAACAGTAGATCACTTGGAGCTTGGGTCCACAGGTGGTAGATAGTGGGAAGCCTCGAATGACTAATAAGAGGTCCGAAACCAGACAATGCATGGATGGGTAAGGTGGAGCGCAATCGCTCGTTTCAATTTTGCCTTCCAAGGTTCCAAGGTGTCAGACCGGGATAGATGACCTTCACTTGCAAGGCTCAGAACACCGTGGAGATGGTTGGAGTCGACAATGGATGAGATCAAGCCATGGAAGAGAGCTGATCTGATGGTGGAAGAGGATCACGGAAATTCCTCATTCCAAAGTCCTCATTGGTTGCTTCCCCAGCCGTCAAAGTATGTCAATTAATGCAATCTTTTTCTACATCGACCCCCAAAACAATGGACGTGATGTGTGAGATTGGAGTTTATATAAGACCAAGGCTGTAGTTTGGTTATTTTTATAGATCACGTCTCGGCCGTGAAGCCCAACAATAGGGGCATCCATAGGCATCTGCAACGAAGGTCGGGGACTGCCTGGGGAAGCGACTGCCAAACCAAAAATAGTCGCGAATCGCCTTATTTGATTTTTGACTTGTAATTTTTCATTCTTTTCGTTTGTTTAATTTTAAACACATCGCAATGTAACGAAGAGTGAACTATACAAGATATCAGATGCTGTCTCACCATATAATTTAGACGAAACAATATTCAGGAAGTCGCCACCTCAACGTAGGATCTTTGATATGTTTGTTTAGAGTTATCTACACCAGAGATTCCTCTATTTATTCTCATCAATTCTTTCGTCAAGCCCTCCTACTTAAATGTTGAGTTTCATTAAGATTCTTGTCCTGTTTACAAATCGAAAACTATTCCCAGAACAAGGAAAGGGAGGAGAAAGAATCTAACTGCATTCCTTCATTCAATCGCTCTTCAACTGGAGCCGAGATTCATTCACCTTTCAAACAAATCTTTGAGATGTTATGTTGCCTCGATTTGTTTATGTTCCGTCACAAACTTGAGAAGAAGTATCGAACGCGCTACCCGATAATAGGTGCGCTCGCATAAAGCCATTACCCAAGCTGGCTTCAAAAAAAGTCATCTCAGAAAAGCAACGAAAATAACCATGAATCCAAGGAGGAAGCAAAGACCTCCGCTTTTTTTACTTTATTACCACCAGTCGCTGGAGGAAGACTACAAAGGGCGATAGACGTGGAGCAGTAAACAAATCATAAAACCCTGCGCTCGATAAAATCCATGGTGTACGCATATATCATACTGCGACGAGTGTCGTCCGCCTTTCGGAAAATACTTCTATTTCTGGCGTCCATCTGGATTTCATCTCTGAGGACACGGCATGCACCGTGTGATACTGCCG
Source organism: Dasypogon diadema (assembly GCA_006980735.1). Lineage (NCBI taxonomy): Eukaryota > Metazoa > Arthropoda > Insecta > Diptera > Asilidae > Dasypogon > Dasypogon diadema. The sequence goes on from QYTT01086580.1 coordinate 104,247, forward strand.
CAAGCACCCAGCATAATTCCCTTGTAATCTGTGCAAAATCTCTAGATTTGCAACGGAAGGCGTTTCAATGTACTTCTGCTGGTGCAGAGTTCCTTTGGTCGGACGGGCGTGTTGCTCTTGTTTGCGTCTACCGCGACCATGAATTATGGCCCCATTCTTGTAATGGAACTGTTTTGACTTCCAACCAAGTTATTTGCCATCGAAATGGACGCAAATAGTCGATGCTGAGATTTTATGTCCCATCCAAGAATGGTTTTTATGAACTGGGTGCACCCAAGGAAAGGAAGTCTCCTCCCGAAAGGAACACAACTGCTCGTAAATTCTATCAGCTATGCCCAGACGACGACGAATGCGACGATCGTATTACGGCTGCTAGCTGCAAGAAGTTATGTCTAATCTGGAGGATTGGCGCAAATTACTGAATGTTATCTCGCGAGATTAAGGAGATTTAATGGTCAAATTATGTGCTAAATGGCAAGCTGCCGTCAGTTCACATGCGCAAAATGCAATCACCGGAAAAGCGCAGCCGTGATAAATGGTTTGAGCGGTTTACGCACGCGATTCATGTCTAATTGGATTTAGTGGAGAGAAATTATAGCAACGAGGTATTAAAGCGTAAATACCCAGGTGGGCCCACACCTCTTGAAGCTTAACAGGACACTTTCTCATAGAGTGAGGCTGCTGGAGTACTAGCCAAGCCACTACTCCCCCTCCTCTGAGCACTCGAACTATGCCTGATTTTTAAAACTTCTCCGGGGCAAATTAACTCACATTTCAAACCCAGCCTCCCAACATTGTGAACTGGGTTAATGAATCAAAACCTCTCGAACATGGGAAATGTAATTAAGTACTCATGCTCTGACGTAAACCGCTTGCCATTATAACCAGATAAGAGACAATAGCAAGCTCTAACCGGTGTGAATCACAAATCCCCCTTCAATAAAGACGTCAGAACCATCTGAAAGGTGCCTTCGCCCCTTTCTCTCATTTCCTCTAAACCAGCTTTACTCGTTTAACGAACTTCTTGAGGTGGTGGACTGGTGGTGTAGGTATTAAGGTCTTCCCGCGGAGTATAGCCAACCAACTGAAGCCTTAAGAAGGTCGAAAGAAATTTGTTGTGAGGGAATTTCTTATGGGATCTCGGTTAAAAGAAAATAACAAAGCAACCAAAGACAGCACCGATAGTATGTAAGCGGTGCCGGTGCATCACCAAGTGCTGCCAAGGTAAAGATGAATCGGGGAAGTATGATTTTAATTGGCCTGGCTCTATCTAAAAAAAAAGGAGTCTATGCCTTGAACTAGCACATATTGAATCTCTATATGGAATTTGCGCACCAGAATCAGTTCAAATAATCAGTGTTATGTCATAGATTGATATCTAGGAAAGAACAAAAATGCGAAAAAGTGTTCCCAAAGTAAAAAAAAAAAAAACAGTCTCGGGAAATATTTTGAAAAACTGGAAGATGAAAAATTCCCATTTTTGAGTTTAAGTTGTGTGAGGATTTCACAAGAAAATACTAGTTCAATTTAATTATTCCGTAAGCGTTTTCAGTCTTTGAATTGTTAATTTTAAAAATGGACAACGCGGTCTGTCATGTGATGTGAAAGAAATCAATTCGTTGTCATTCATATAAGCTACCTGGTCTTCCATAGAGGCATACAAGCCATGAAACAAATTCTATTCCAGTCAATTGCAATCGGGTTAAAAAATAAATTTTCAGCATTAAGTTCCTGTTGGTAAGGGAGATTAATGAAGTCATCCTCTGAGAAGCCGGAGAGACTAATCTAATTATGAAATAGGAAATAGAAGGTAGGATTACATTCGATTAACAGATCTGTATTAAAATTCCCACATATATAAGTATTGTAATTTCAAGAAAGATAACTTTAAGTTTGGCCTCAAGTTGAAAATAGGCTTTCCAGCGAGTATGTAAATTACGACGTGTAAACACAATCACACCTCCGCCAATCTGTCCAACATGATCATCGCGAAAAAAAAAATTAAAGTAACAAAACAAGCAAAAATACTACAATTCCAAAAAAAGCCCATGCATGGCAACCCCAAAGTACCCTGAGAACATATTTCCCACACATATGACATTAAAACTTCTCAGGCATTTCAAAAAGACAAAAATGAGAGAACGAAACAAAACAAAACGACAAAATCCATTTATGCACCCGCGGCCGCGATCGACAAAGCGAACCAGCTATATCACCATCAAACCGGGCAGCAAGGAACAAGAAAAAGACGGCACGCATTCATTAAAACCGTTCCAAAGGGGAACAGGTGTACACTGTTAAAAATTTCCTCCCATTTGCATCGCTGTCACTACCATTCCTCCAATTCTTGCCTTCGCACGGCGACTCTAATTCCGCCACATGATAAGAAAAATTGCTCGAAGCTTACACAATTTATGTGTTCTGAGTAAACATGCGATAACTCCGCTCGATTCTGAAGTGCTTTTCTGTTACCAAACGCCAGCCTTTCACAAGTTCAGTGCACACTTCCAAGACGAAAATTCGGACCGCGATGAGCCGTTCACGCACGTACAGTCCACCAATCCACCGCACACTTTCACACCCGAGCGATCAATGACTGCTGCTTTATTGCTGTGACACTGATCAAACGATAATTTCCACTGTGACGCAAATCTCGTCTATTTACTCTGAAAACTTCCAAATTTCCGTGCAGTTCTTTACTTTTGAGGCTAATAACTCACTGCCCACACACGAGAAAAAGATTAGATTCCTGCTGGAGACTTGTCAACGGAATTTTAAAAACAGAAAAACGCGAACAACTCTCGGAACCACCCCGTGGTTACCGTCGACTGCGCGAGGTGAAAGAATTCCACCGTTTGAGGTTGCGGAGAGAATTCTTCAAGCCGTGGACTGGAGGTCTTTTCTTGGGTTGAGTTTGAGTTTGAGTTGCCCCCTTGCCTTTGCCTTTGCCTTGACTTGTACTGAAACCGAACGAACCGAGGTAGGAACTCGGCTGAAAGAAGCAAGTCAAACGAAAGTAGAAGAACGGGACGGCACGGATCCACAAGCATCGGATACCACTCGAAGCCGCGGGTAAGTAGAACTGTGGAAGAACCGGCCACTGGGAAAGGAAACTCGAAGAAATTCCACAAACCAAAGTGAAACTTTTAAAGCGTTTGAGATTTTTGAGAACGCACACACGACGAAAGCTCTCTGGGCGATGAAGACGACTGCGAAGGGGCGGATTTCTAAGTTTCACGCCACGCGGCGCACTTCGTTAGCAGGGAAAAGTTCTCGGGGTCCAGCCGCTAAATCAAAGATAGCCGCAACCGTACCCATTCGGGTTACGTGGGGTGGAGGACGGAAAAGCCGAAAGCGGAAAGCCGGTTCTCTAATTGTGTTATGACGTTGAGGTGCGGTAACGTCTGTGACAAAGTTGAAATCGCACGTTCTTGGATTAAAAAAAAACACTGCGAACTTAATGAAGAATTTTGCTTAAGGGACGAATTGATGCACTAACGAGGCACTTGGAATTACGGAGGGAAGGGAAATTTCCGCCTGCTTAAATTAGGTACGTCCCTTTTAGGATTTTGTTGTGCTGCAAATGTCAAGGTCACCCGGTGCATCTATTCTGTGGAAATTTCATTGATTTATTACACAATGTAAACCGTCGCACGTAAGCTTTTAAAGAAATAATTAATGGCGCTTGTTTGTTTTTCAGAGGTATGCAACGTTACCAAGTTAAAGAATCTCGCAAAACGGTTCACTACGGTGGAAGTCAAATGCGGGGAAGGCTCTGAAATATAAGAAAACAACAGGAAAGTCAGTAATGGAATTGTGAACATCCAAGGTAACCATTCCGGAACACCATCAATAGCTGAAGTTCAAATTCAATAAAATATTAAAACGTGAAAAGTACGCCTCAGAATTTGTAGAGTTCTCGTGCTTTGGTATTTTTGGAAATTTAAAGAGTTAAAGAAGCATCTATTTCGTATTAGCAGTTGAATTTAGTCAAAATATTGCCATATTGAGAGAACTGATAAAGAAATACTAATCCAAAAATTAAAAAAATGTGGAATACCGGGCAGGAAGTTGGACTGATTTAAATCCTATTTAAGAGAAAGAATACAAAGATCATGAATAGGACCCTTTCTTGCGGCGATAAAAAAAAACAGTACTGTTTTTAATATATATCCAAAATCACTCCCTCTTCCTTAAAATGGCGTCCATCCAGATATTATAATTTATTCTTAAAAACGTACACGGACAGTTACTGCAATTGCAGTTATTTTTAACGGTAAAGTTGATTTATAAAAAAAAACAAGGCATCCGCGAACGTGTTAACAACAATTCAAGAATCCCGCTCGAAGGACCAAAACTGCTTACAAGTATATTAACCTCGTAAATGTGTATATGAACTCTTTTGTTTTAATAACAAATGCACAATTATATAGTAACTTATACATTTCACCCGGGAATCACTCTGTTAGTCGGGAAATAAGAAAGGCTGGTATGTTTAGTTTCGAAATGATTTCCTCCATGTGAAAAAGACAAATTTTTTACCATTTAAGGTTATGTTGGTGGTGTTCGTTCTACTAACTGGGATATACGTTTTCGGGAGAAGACTCGGAACCGAGCATTTCGGATAATTGATTTCAAAAGCACAAATACTCGTATCTCTCAACACATGGACCGAAGTCTTAGAGAAAGAAATCTGGCTCTTATTTTGCATTAGACGTCACAGACCTGTGAATACCAGTACACATTTTACATGTGTTGTGAAATATAAGGCTTCTAGTACAAAAACTAACGAATTAACTTTCATTATACAAGTAAGCTTGTGTATATAAAAATGTTGTTGATTGTGCTCCGTTCACACGTCTCGCGATTCGCGAAACTGACCAATTCTAAAGGGTGAACATTCTCTAAATCTTCCAAAAGCACCAGTTAATCTGTCATCTCACAAAGGAGGCCGCCATAAATTCCGGCAATTGGAAAAAATCGGATAATCTGCAAGATTTATCTGGGTCTTTTCTTAACGTCTTTATAATCAATCATATGCCAACACCGCAGCAGCCCAGAGCATTGACCTCATGATAGTGACCCAAAACCCTAATCTCACACATTGATCAGTGGAGGCAAAAGTAATTGAAAGCGCAAAACCGAGGTAATCCGACATTCCGACATTGCTCAAGACAAGACCGTCGACTGACTGTCGGCTCAGCTATTTTTCTGCAAGCAAAAAATATCTCCACAACGACTGCAAATAAAAAAAGATCGCACTTAAGTTGTCAATGAAGCATCTACCCAAGAGTTTTCAATGATTTTGAGAAGAAAGTGTGGAAAAAAATTCTAGCCCAAA
>QYTT01086581.1:0-29304 GCA_006980735.1 Dasypogon diadema
AATGCGCTGAACTTCTTATTTGTTGCTTCCTCTTATCTCTTTATCACATTGATCGTTGAATAAATGACGCAGATAGGTTTCTTAATTAATGATAGTAGATGACCTTCATTTTCTTTAAAAGCATCGATTGTTTTAGTCATATCCTCTACATACTGATAGTTTAATTCTTCAAACTCCAAAAAATAGTGTCCCTTACATTTACTTTCTATGTATAACAAATTAACATTTTTTACGCTTATTTGAAGTACAATAAAGTGGTCCTACAACGGTCTCGTCTTCCTCTCCATATATGTTAATGCTTAGATTATTTCTTTCCTCGAAACGTTCGAAATCACTTATATCCAGCACCTCTGAATTGTTTGGGTACGATGACGCGCGGTAGAGGATGATGTTACCTATCTACTGGTTCTAAAGCTGGAACTATCGCCCAAGTAAAACATATCTCATCGGCATTCTTAAAATTTAAAGTCGCTTTCCCGTTTTTGGTTTCTTGAGGTAGCTCGCTGTAGGTTGACACCTTCAATGGAGTATATTTATGAAAATTCAGCTCCAAGTATAGTATGCTCTCTGACGATTGAGTTCCTAGAACTCTTGTTTTTGTTTAATAATTGCCTTTTGAATATTTTCACTGTCAGTTGAGATTGCTACGTTTTTGTTTTAGGTATTAAAAAATTTTATTTCTTTTAAAATTTTACCTTCATTGGTTTGTTTGATGTAATTTGCATATAAAATTAGGTTTAACTTATATGAAGTGAAAAAACTTTTATGGCTACTTAAGAGCTCAATTTTTCTCTTTATTATAATTTATAAAGTCCAATGGAAACCAAAACTTCTTTTGTGTTTAAACGGTAACTTAAAATTATTGAATTAAGCGCACTTATTGCCTTCTTGAAATTATCATTCATTATAAACTCCCCAAAATTTCGTACTGCTTTCTGGGAGTTTTGGTTTTTTATAACTTTCAATACAAGCTACAGTTTTTCCTTTCCTTTTTCTAGGGTTATCAAATTTTACATTATGCGTTTTCCTCATGTAGTAGTTAAAAGCGTGTTTACTTTCTATTTCCACTCCATCTCACACTTAAATAATTCAGCACTATGATGTGACTACTATATGGCGGTAAAGATTACTTTTTTCAGTAGTAGATGTGTCCCACATTTCACATCGAAACATTTCGAAATCCTACACAGTGAATTGACTTTATTAAATTTATGTTCAAGGATAAGCGGTAATGGGAAACGGCTAAGCTGCTTGCTTTTCAATCCAAAGTTCTCGGTTAGAGCTTAGCTCAAATCAGTAGACTTTTTATTTCAGAATAAATTTCTGAACCGACCAAATGAGTAATTAACAACCAGTAATTGGCGACGAAATCCCCCGACGACCAGCCAGACGGAATCCCTCTGCTGTCAATATCTCCAAGACCTGGACACCTGGACCGAAAGTGGGAATAATTTCAAGCGCCTTAATATCTACTCTCAATCACTTGGAAAAATTGGGGCCTGTATCTGCGAACTGAATGAAGATCTGTGTGTTTTGCTTAAGTGACCGGAGAGTAATAAACACATATAACAAAAATGGTCGGCTTCAATTTTTCTGAAAATAATAAAAATATTTTTTTTTCTTTATATATTCCGAAGTGAAATATTATTTTTATATCGTTACTAAACTTTCTGCAAAGGATATTTTCAAATTTCATGAAGTTAACGTTGAGTAAATATGTAAGAAAGTAAAACATTGCAATATTATTGATTGTAATTTTACTGCAGCAACACCGCACAGTAATTTTTTGATATTTCAGATATCTATACTCATATTCTGAAATCGATCGAAGCAATTATATCTGCAATGCCATATATCACATTAAAATTTCTTGACATTAATTTCTACAGGAAATTGAATTGGACTCGCTAAAAGGGTAAAATCTGCTAGTACACTTTCTAATTAAAATGGAAAATGGTATAACAAAATGTTTTTAAGATGAAACCCCCCCCTTCCCCCCCTCGCTCCAACAAGGGATAAGGGATGAAACTGAAGCTTTCACTACAAATATTTTGGAGATTGTCTCAGCAAAATCGGCTGAGTGGTTCGCAAAATTTTCTCCAAAACCTCGTTTTTACTTCCAAATTTAGAATGCTGGAACACCCTTTGGATACACGACAAAAGTAGAGATTTATCTCGGATCCTCGACCGAGACACTATTCCTTAGGTTTACGACTAAGGCAGAGACTCATTTCTATTCTCTTCTCCCCACTTTGTCTAAGATTTTCCACAAAACTAAAATATTATCTCAGATCCTCTACTGAGATCAAAAGCTTAATATATATTTGGTAGACATTTTTAACGGGATTCATTCTTGTTTCCTTTCTGAGCCTTATCTATAGCTCTTGTTTGCAGCTAACTGTGTTGTATTGTCGCCCTGATCACAGAAAGCACAGACCATATAAATGAACTTATCGGAGATTACAGTTCAGGTCAGGTCAGGAGACTGAAAAAATTCCTTCATTATCCCTATTCAAGGAAGGCAATAAAAATGATATTTCAAATAACAGATCGATAGCAAAACTGTCGTGCATACCTAAATTGCAGGATTTTACAATTCATTACCAAATATCTGCTCAATTCAAATGTGTTCCTCGAATCGATCTAGATCTATTACTATCAACTATGGTTGGTCTGCTATCACAAACTTAGTGGAATTTACTTCTAATACAATTGCTGGATTTTAGTAAAGCTTTACACAAACTGTCACACTTAGCTATTATGTTAAAATAACGAAGCTGAGATCACTAACAGTATTCTTAAAATGAATTAATTCAGTTCAAATATCATAGAAGTTACGTCAGGGTTACCTTAGGGCAGTGATCTATGTTCTTTTATATTTCTTATTTTCATTGACGATGTTGTGCATCTTTTGAATCATTCGCGAGTTTTAAAATGTATTAATGTATTTTTTGTTCTTTTATTTTCAGACAAAGAAATTTGCTGACGTTATTATTCCAAGGGGAGCAGACAATACAGGTATGGTGTTTTTCCGATAGCGTTTTCTCTTAAGACCAAAGAATAGTTTTGAATTAAATTATTGTATTTGTATTTAGTTAATGAAAGGAATTCGTTATTACTTATTTTAAAGCCAACAATAAAAAAAAGTAGATGTCCTTTAATCCAGATAATTACGTCTTTTTAAAGGACGGTAGGCACATATAAAAATTATGATTTCTGACTAATTCAATTTTATAAATTTAATTTTTATTCATTCATACGGACACCGCAATCTCAAACATTGCTTGCAAACACAATTAAAAATGGAAGGAATTTTCAAAATGCAGTGAAAATTGCGAAAAATTTAATGTATTTCGATCAGCGAAATAATATAACTTTAGAATTGATAGGAAACATTGGGCCATATTATGAGAGTCGGAAACGAATTGACTTTCTAGTCGAGACAATATTTTACCTGATAAATACAATTTAAAAGTATGTACTGACTAGAAAGTCAATTCGTTTTCGACTCTCATAATAGGATCCATTATTTTATATGAAAAAAAGAGAAGAGTAACCGTACGAAATCGAGGTTTATCGAAAAATATTCAGATTGATTGAATGTCCTAGAAGAATGCGACCTCCCGAGAAGTAGTATCAGCACGCGGCATACACAAAAAGTTCCAGAAGCATCAACATCAGCAGTCGGCGACCTATAAAGGAATTTTCAAAATGTAGCTAGCGGCCAAAACGTGGAAAGTTAGCTCAGTTATCCAAGGTAAATGATTCTGCTGTCAATTTTCGCAACTTTTCCGCAAGCAAATCCCGACGACGTTTTATCCCTTATTATAGAAGCTAAATTAACTAAGCATCAATACTTATCAATTAAAAACTTTGTCAATTCTCATATATCCTCCGATGTAATACCATCTTACAAAAAAGTATCATATTAGATGCGAAAAAGCAATACATATTATCCTTCGAAGCAAAAATTTACAGAATCATTCGTCGAAATAGAACTGCAGGGTTTTCTAAATCACACTACCAACCGGATACTTAAGTTTTAAAAATTGTTTTAGAAACTATTCCTCCTGAATTCTCAGATCATATGGTTTTTGTAGGAAAATGAAGTTTAATGCTAACACGGGTTATAGCGAACATAAACAAAATTTTTCGAATTCAAGTATCGAAGATGACAGTGGGCCGTATTATGAGTGCCGATTGAAATCGATTCTTCAATAAAACCTAAATTAAAAAATGTGCAAAAGCTTTTGTTGTTGATTCCAATTAATTACCATTAAAGGATTAGATTTTCCAAAGTTTTCCTAAACTCTTTGTCCTAAGTTTAAATATATTGACTTGTCGATTTCAATCGACAGTCGACAATCGACACTCATAATACGGCCCAGTAGTTTATTTGTTACTTTGTATGTTCCTCTTCATCATGTTATTTGGCAAAAAACCACGACCCGATTTGTAGGTCCATTCGTTTTCAGTTTGTAAAAAAAGACAACTGAACTCTGTACATGAAGAGACTTACTTTAGAAACAAAATTAGTAATTTACGACCTTATATACGGGGTGTCCTCCGGTTTGAGATGCTAAAGCTTTAAGAGGTGATTCCTTGGCTCATACCCACTGAGATATGGCATCTGAAAGAAATAGTGTCCGGATTGGTACCTATAAGTCAATAATAAATCATAATTTCGGAACCAGTGGACATACGGAAACCTAATTAGTCTTGTTTTACAGGTAATTGATTGAGCTTCATTTAAAAATCGATTTAATTCATGTAGACGTTTCCGCTCAACAAATATTGCCTTTTAAACATAGAAAATTTTCTTTTTTTTTCAAAAAATTTTAGGGAAAGTTGCATTTTCCTCGAAAACTTCCCCTATTATTTTTTTTGTATTCTTTTATATAAATGAATTATTTATATTGGCTACAAATCCTCCATACAAAGTTGGTATCCAACTGTTATCCTTTTCCAGATAGATCGGCTTAGCAAAGCAACTAATTTATTTTTTAAAGTGATTATTTTAACATCTGCTCCACTTAGTGACTAAAAAAGACAAGCATTATATTTCGAAATTGCTTTATTGTTTCCTTATTAAGAGGTTACAAATGAGTTTCGAAAAGATAGGAAATACATCCTAAAAAAGTTTTAAAAAAAGCCTGGAATAATTAATTTAGTTTGTAATCTACCTATGTGACAAAATTTTAATCGTACTTTCTTCTTGATACGTGAATTCATATTTTTCTAGATTATCTTGTGTACAATATATATGTTTAGCAACGTTAGCCATTTTCAGTTCTTCAAGTGCATCAGCATCCCAAAGAGCATCTTGACTATTTCGCAATACTTTCACTATTCACTATCAGTGCCTAAGATAGATTCAAATTATCAGTAAGCAATGAATTAAGACAAATTTATAACGTAAATATTCATGAGGAATAGACGACTGTCTAAAGGATACATAAATCTAATTTATAATCTAGAAGATAAATGAATCCGTTTGCATTTGCAATTAAAATGATTTTTTTTTCAAATTGATCTTATCAAAGTAGGTACAGGAAACGATTGGCGTGCTCTGTAGGACATTGATACAATTTTTTTTGCATTGAAGGAAAATAGAAATAAAATATTTCAATTTGCAGATTAATTGATTTTTCGTGATTATTATTTTACAGTTGCTATTGATCTGATTGTTCATCATATTGGCGAAATACTTAGGCCCGGTGGATGTGCGTCTAATGTAACACCTGGATTACCATTCAAGCGACGCGACCGAGAGCATTGAGTAATGGAAGATTATTTGACATTTACTCTGGATGTTTTGTTTTATAGTTGTTTAAAAGTGTAAGAATTTTATATCTTAAGAAATAAATGTGGTATTCTTTCTTGTCTTTACTTAAAAGATTTCGAGATAAACTCTATCACAAGTCCCATAACAATTTCCTTTAGCTTAAAAAGACTGTTGAGCATGTGAACATTGAAGGAGCTCTTGTCATTTCTACAGTAGTAATGAGATACTTTGGACTTATAAGAAAAGGATACCACTATTTTTCTTATCGATGTTATTAGTAATTTAAGTACTAAAAATAGGAGTAGGATTGTAATAATAATATTTATTAATTCTTATACCAAGAAGGAAACAGCGAAAAAATAGTAATAATAAAAACCTAAATTAGAAGTGAAAAGTGAACATAATAAAGAAAAGAACACGCATAAATTTTAATTATAAAAAGGAAAGAGCTAAGGAAATGAGTATAGAAACTATTTATAAATAAACTGAAACAACCACACACAGATTACTACAGAGGGGAACCAACTGAAAGTTCAATGAATGGGCGAAACAAACTGAACCTTTGTATGTTACTTGGTAAGGTATTCCACTGTTGGATAGATTGAACCATTTATTATTTATTTTTGTAGGGAACTTATCAGTTTGTATAAGAAACATCGATTTCTACGTTTAAGAATGTTTTCGGCGAGCAACCCAATACTGAAAACTAGTAAGGAATAAATATGATCATTCCTGCGCAGACAAAAGTTGAACTTCACACAATTATACAAGGCAACGTCCAACTTTCTGGCACAACAAGAATCTAGTTTAGCGAACACAATACTACCATGTATAAAGTGAGTCAGTATAAACGATATATCAAGAGGCATTTACAGTTCAACGTGAACGGCAACGGCGTAGTAAAATTTAGCTTGCTTTTCTTAAGGCCAATTTATATTATTAAAACATTGTAAGGTAATAGTGCGAGCGGGATAGATAAAACTAACATGAGAAAATACGAAAAAGGAAAATACATATGCCAACAAAATTTTACGAGCTAAAATGTCAATTTCCCCGCTAGAACGGAACGCTTTATTACTTGTTCTTTTTTACGCATATCGATTCCCGGATTATTTTCATATTTTCCGAATTATGTCGTGTGCCCCAGAAATAGTTGCCAAAATACACATTTTTTCTTATTTTAATTGTTATTTATTTGAAATTAAATATTATATACTTTCATTTTATTCCTTTCATAAATTACTGAAATGTACCCAGTATACTTTTACTTCGGTGTGTCTTTGATTCTACTAGAGCCCGTTCAAGGACCTCGAGTAGATGTGTTAAATTATGCGGATCAATTTGAGCAACAACTTCTTTCCTAGTATCATTCCCCGAATGCTCCGAGAATAGAAGATCACGATTTTCGCCAGTAGACTGCGTGTCAAAAAAGAATTTTATGGTAATTATTGGAGAGGACTGATTTAGTAAACACCTCGATGATATCTACAATAAATTTTGGGAATATTATGATTTTCATAAATACGAATTTAACCTTTGCTTCCATTCTCCAAGCAATATCTCTAAATCTTAAAACTTCCGTAGATGTTGATTTTAAAATGTTTTCCACGAAATTACGTTTACTAGACAAAAATTGTGTCAATATGGAAACCTGCTCTGCAGAAAACCCTAATGTTTTCAGATTTCCAAGTTCCGTTTCTTTAACCTACAAAAAAAATATATATAAAACTAATACATTTATGTAAGGAATTGATTTACATTTGACTTCCGCGCATCGATTAAAAGAAATACTAAAGCTTCTACTGTGGCTTGAACCATTTCCGTTGAAATATTTAACTTCTCTGTAAATATTCAAAATTTAAACTTAATTCTTAAATTATTTTTACATACTTGCAAAAGATGTGTATTTCTTTTCATTTGGCCCATTTATTAAATAATCCAAAGCAAGTTTACAAAAGTCCACTACCACTGAAACAAATCGAAAAATATGTAATTTCTTCGAGTGGAAGTAAAATAAGTGCAACCAATCTAAATATAATCAGAAATTATTTTAAATGTGCATTATTTAAAAAGCTTAAATTTTGTTGATATTTAGTCTAAGGCTGTGTGTCAATTCAAACAAAATGCCAATTTAATCATTTCATCCTCGAAAACAAGATAGTGGCAAAATGATGCATTTGAAGGCATATACGTAGTGCGGTCCAAGTATTCGTGGCCTCGAAGGGTTCTGGCTAAGATTTCCTGGAATCCTTTTCCTACCTAATACCCTCAACATTTTTGGGGGTATAAAAGCCTCTGTCGGGACAAAATTCTTAAACATTAATTCTTAAACGGATTCTTCATGAGCATTTGGGTATGACAAAAATCAGCGCAAAATGGATACCGCGAATTCTTTGCTCAGTGAAGAAAGTACGGCGAGTTGAGTGCTGTCAGCAATTTTTGGAGTTGTGTAAAGACGACGTAGAAAAAAACAAAAACAATAGTGGCAGAGAATAGAAAATAGAGACGAAGTAAGAATGCTTTTATTTCTTTTAAACGTTTATCGATAACTTTTTTGTAAATTGCAGTAACGCAGCGGGAAACCGCCGCAGCATAAATTTGAGGCCCAAACTTATAACCGAAAGAGGTAGAAAGACATGTCACCGAAAATATAAATATTGATGTTGAGCCAGTTCAATTAGCCAAAAAGTGGAGCTCACTCTCACAAGGTAACATTGTTATTGAATAACACTCAAAATAATGTTTATAAATAAACTAGTTTACAAACCAACGGCGGTATTGGCGATAATGAATTAATGATCGGAAATTGGGCATACTTTGAGGTGATGATTGCATTTTGCAACAACAAGCATAATATTACCCTTGAAAGTTTACAATTGCCTTTAAGTTTAGAAGCCTTTAGAGGTTGCTCCTTCTGATCCCTTTATTCTATTGCTGAATAATAGTAACAACACGTATTTAAGAGAACTTTAAGAATATTACGACATTCGAGAAGTAATCTTCTTTAGAAATTTCAAACGCTGTAGAAATCATACGTGTGGAAAAAAACAAGCGAATTGTGAGAGCCATTATGACTTCTTTGGACGAGATCTATCACCCTGAGAGAGATCTGTATCACAAACTGGGACTCCCTGTGTGAAAAATACAAAACGGGCGCAAAACACAATATATTCAAAAGAACTATAAAAGGCAAAAAACTTTTGTAAAGTCTCGATAAAAAATACACAAAACAAGATATACAAAAATGCAAAAATGACACAATTATTGTCATTCCGTTTTCATGTTTTTTTATTGACGGAGACATTAGTCATGAAATGGCTTAGTCGGTAGAGGATGAGACCTTTAATTTCAGTATCGTGTGTTCGATCTTTATGTTGGGCGGCTTCTCGTTATCGCTCCTTCTATTGTGAGTATTATTTATTTATTTATGGTTATTTATGGTTCCTTATCAACATTTAGTTTTAATTATTGTAAATGTTCAAAATTAAACGCTGTGATAATGGACCAACTAACATCGTTAAGCAGCAAGTAGCGTGCTCAGCGTGTTAATACAATCGAGGAATTATAATATTAGAGTAACTATATAAAGACAAGACTTCACTATATGCTTACAGACATTCAAGTTAAAATGTTAACATAACACCGCTGCCTACTAAAGGCATGCAACTAATGGAACCTTGCAAATTTTGCCGCTATTAACCCTAAAGGGAACTTTACGTAGAAGTTCCAAAGATCCAGTACCAGTACAAGTTCCCGGTACGTCGTACTTGTACTTGGAAAACACAAGAATTGGGTACTTACTACTTGAAAATGTCCAAGTGCGAGTATTTTCTCAAGTAATTTGTTCCAGGTAAAATTACTGGGTACTGCAAGGCTTTCCAGTACGTTTTAAGTACTTTTCCAAGTCCAAGTCTGCTCAAAGTATTTGATTGACATATCAAATTTTTGCGTTAAAGTGGCTTTGAAAATATTTTTGTTAGGGAAATTAGTAAATAAAATAAAATTGTAGTTTTTCTTTTGGAATGCCAACAATATCATTGCACTTGTACACCGCTGCTTATTACTTGATTGTTATCAAAAGTAATGTATATGACAATATAATGCACTTACACTTCTCTATTATCACTAATGCCATGTACAGTGTATTAGTAAAATAACTGTTTTTTGGGTTATTAATTAAAGCAGTGATTTAAAATGCTGTAGTCTTAGGGTAAAAGGGGATAATTGCTATGGACGTAATTTGTAGAAGAGCATTTCAATGGCTTTTTTTATTTTACAAGATCATCTAAGATATTTTCACAATCATTACAGTTGAATTATTAGAAATAGATAAATGATATTTTTTAATGAAGTACGTCACAAATGCGACCAAAAATAGTAATCAAATAATATTACCTTCTGTGGATTTCTCTCTCATTAATTTCAAATGTTCCCTTTGTTCACTTTTCAAGAAAAACACACTCATATTTCTGAAATGAAATTAGAAAAATCGCCATTAAGTTAGTTAGTTTTATTTACCATGGGTTTCGTAAAATTTCAAAGTAAATTAGGATATCTGGAAAACATAAATGGCAGTGAAATCAAAATTTCAAATACATCCGCGGTATCAGCACAAATACGGAAGAATCTTTGAAGATAATATGTGAACAAGTAATACATTTAAATGATAACTACAAAACAGAACAGTAAATCATATATTTCTGAAAAGTGCATAACCCGTGCCACACTACTTTCCATACAAATATATTTAAGTATATTTTACAGTTGGCGCTGAATTCCAACCACTTTTTAAAGGTAACCTCTACGACATACAGGATTAAGAGTAACATAATCTTTTTTTAGAAAATCTATTTTTATAATCTTCAGCATTTCATTTCATATACCAAATACATATTTTCTTCTTACTTAATTAGTTTTTGACATCCCCGAAGTACTGGCTATGTGAAAAGTAGTTATAATAAAGAATTCGTTTATTTTTTTCGTTTCAGTTGATTCTACGAACTCGAGGTCCTTTTTTAAAAAAAAGTCGTTAGAATTCAGCGTCGTCTACAAAATATACCGAAATATATCAAACGGTGAAAACATTTTACTCTATTCTTTAAAAAAAACTCAAAATAAAGTCAAATTTACTTTTTTACTCAATCTTACTGTTTTTCTATAAAATAAAAAGTAGAATTTGTTTTACTAGTTTTTTCCGTTTAAAAGAACAACACAGAAGTAATCGACTTCTGGTTGGCCAACTTTATAGACTTTCTTACAATATCTCCATCTTTTAACCCAAAGAATCAAATAACACAAAGAAGCACCCATGCCGGTGACCAAGTGGACTGAGGCGCACGTCTGCAAATTTTCAAACTCTTCCAAAGGACGCTATGGTTTATCTGAGCTCAAGTGATTGAGGCAGTCTGCTGAAGAGAATTGTACTTACGAAGCCACTAGGAGAAAGTTGCACTATAAGAATTTCATGCCAAAAATTGTGGGCTACTTTCAAGATTTATCAGGTTAAAATTTTCTAAAATTTCCCTCCGCCTAAGCTGTGTTGTGTGCATCACAGAGTTGTCCTCTGAGCTTAAGCGACACCATAAAAAAAACTTTAATTTTTGCAACTAAAATAGCTGTCTTAAATACACTGATCTGTTATTTCTCCAGTTTCGCGAGTGCCTTTTGGTTGTTTTCTAATTCTAATTTACGTCCAGGCGGCTGTAGACTTCGCGTTTATTGGCGTTATCCATGTGCATAGCATTTCCAATGCAGTGAAAAATTGATCGGACGTTACGTTGTTTTGGGACCGCTTGCCTTAAATCTAATTCCGCGAGCACTCTCCAGTTTCAATGGTATATCATTAGATTCTCTAAGTCCTCGAAGAGTACCCCCGTATTATTCAGTGGGGTTCCGTGAATGGATCCTTAGCGAATTGGCCCGTGGCTGCTCCGAAGATGATGATTAATGTGGATATCCTGTCTAGGGAAGCAAAGGAAAAGAGTGTTGTAACGGATCATTGCCTTCTTTAGTTCCAAGCCGTGATAAACAGATCTTTGTCACGATTTAGTATCTACAACACAACCAAATGACACAATTATTAGACTCTTCAGTCCAAAATAACTCATTCGAATATTGTCGTACTGTAAAAGGTTTATTTGGCGAGAACACTGTCGCGAAAGTCACTGTATAAAAGAACTGCATCAAACCTTACTGCATTTTATTAAAACGATAATTATCCAATGAAAAAAGAACTACAGGTCGATTCAAAGTTCAATAGGACTGTTTATTGACAATGGGGGCATATTAGGTTTTAGAAAATGTTAGATTAGAAAAATCGAAGACATCCAATAATTCTGCCGCATTCTCATCACTTTACAACAATAATAGTGAGAGATCCACATTATAGGGATTGCATGGGACTGCATAAGCTGCAGGCTTACGCATGAAGGAAGTTCTGGATATTAAACGTACAGACTACTATAAAACTTGTTATACGACAATGTGCTGTACGTTGTAGATATAAAGCAGCAACTACCAAACAATTAGTGGGACAACTCCCTGCACCTGGATTACAGTCTTCTCTATCATTTACTAATAAGAAACGGGTTATACAGATCCATTCGGCCTACGTATGTCTAAAGGTCGAGGTACGAAGTCATTTAAAGGCTATATATCCATATTTGCCTGCCTTTGTACCAAGGCAATCCATCTAGAGACAATAAGTAATGGCATGGGATCAAATCCTGCACAGGGCGCGATGATATATCTGTTTAACAGTGTTTGAGGCAATGTCTACTGACGAGAATTGACTTGCGAAGCCACTGGGATGTTGCACAGTAATTTCATCCCAATATACCATATAGTATATACTAAACATGGTTTGTGTACCAATCTAATGTCATGTCGTAGAGAACAGTAGTGGCTTTTAAATGAGAGCGTGCTCATCCTCCTACTCTTCTCCGTTTAAAAGCCACGAATTTTTAAAGTCAAAATCTTGGTATTTAGCGAATTTGACTGATAAGATGACTAGGCAAGCCTTGAATCCATTCCATCAAAGGCCAGCAATGTTAAGTACTCCGGATCACTGGAGGAATCTTACGGAAAAGCTTCTGCAGCGTCGTACTAAATCTTTAGCAATCGTGTTTCAACAATTTCTGTTATTCTTTTGGGTCAACACATTTCTGTACCGCACACCACCTAAGGCGCAAAGCCCAAAAGTAACAATTTTAGAACAATTTGTTAGGCATTTGGTATGAAAATGAAAAGTGCAGCAAGAGCCGACAGCACAGCAAACAGGGACAAATCCTATTGCCTGCTGAATGTTACAGATAGATGGGGTGGATATGCGAAGCATTGCCTCACAGGACTATAAACCACGATCTTTTTTTATTTAAATTTGCCTCACATAATTGCTTTTCTTTTGCTTTTTGAAACCATTGATAGATGCCATTTAATGGGCACCAAGAAATCTCTCAAAAGGCACCGCCATACAGTTGGAATGTAGGTTGCAATAGCATTGTTTCAAGCCAGAACTACAAAAATCAATTCTAATAATTTATCACAAAGGAGAGGACATAATCGATTTCTCAACAAAAAAATTAGAAAATAATAACACACTTTTACCTAAAAATTAAAAACACTGGAAACCCGGCAAATTGTCACTGTCAAAATAATTTCCATATGACTGGAACAATTCCTGGACATCTATTCCCGAGCGTTTGTTGAAGATTCAGAACTTACACAGGATTATAACTCAGGTGCGTTTATGGAAAAACCTGGACTTGAGGAGCAGGTTCTTTGACAACCGGTAATAGTTCAAGATTTTGTTGGAGTGCTGTTTTTGGGCCTTATCACCTGAACAAGAAGAAGATACTGTGGGCCACGAGCCGCAAGCCGCGAATTCTGCTGAATTCTTAATCATTTTTATGACGTTAAAGTTTAAAAAGGCGAGTGTCGTGAATATGCCTCTCCCGAAAACAAAATAATCACGGGGAACACGAAGATTTTAATATGGAAATTGCAGATTCTGAATTTTAAGTGATCGGTTAGTATTAAAAGCGGCTTTTGTTACAGTTCAGGTGAAGGAATAAAATAGTATTATCTCCGCTAAATGCTATCCCTACAATGCATTAATCCAAGTAAAGGAGTAAAAGGTAATTTTCTTAGTTCTATGCCATTAATAGCACATCTAGCAGGTGGTAGAAAAACGCATGATTTTTGTTAAAATAAGTTATGCGTAAGATAAGTAATCTATGAAATTTAAGATACTAATCTTCCTAGCTTTTGTAAAACAATGAAATGGCATAGCCCAAAACCCCCGGGATATATACTTATTGCCGTGAACCAGAGAAAATAACGCGCACAACTACTGGAGGTGTAGTCCCAAAATTCAAATCAAATTGCATTGATTCTTATGGGAGAATGGAAATTTTTTTTAGTTGAAACTGGCGTAGCTCCGCAACTATCCTTCCTACTTAAGAATAGTCTTCTAGAAATTTTAATTCTAATATATCTACTTTCTACTGGTGTAAAAATAATTATAGTATATAAGTCGTTATTATGCACATTTTTGCATTCAAAATAAACTCTAACAATTTTCCTTGTAACTGCACTGACAACGGATCATGAGCTCTTACTCGCTTTCTGCTGGCTGCCTATGGTATATAAGCGAAAGATGGTTAGAGTTTCGTTTGGACTGAAAATTTTATGTAATTTTGTTAGGCAAGACATATCAAATTTGATATCATCAGAAAAGCAAAGAACCGGGCTTTAATTGCTTAGAAGATAATTTTGCCATAGGAGGGATAGTTTAGGCATCATTAGGTGATGAACAAAAAGTTTTATCGTGTGATCCATAAGAATCAGTGTAATTTGACTGAATTTCACTTGGCTTTTGACCCCCATCAACTACGTGAAATTTTAATTGCTTCTCTATACAATTTGATCTAGAGCATCAGTTAATGAGCTTAGGAACTGAAATTTTTTTAAACTCGTGAAATGAATGAAATTATATTTTGATAAGTGAAATTTGAGAAACTTAATTATATGTGAGATCTTAAAACTTTTTGTTGTTCAGTCGTGAACAATAGTTTTGTTTCTTGAATAATGATGATGAATTAATTATATTACAAATGAAATAGAAGAAATGTTTCATTTAAACAAATACACTGCACCTTACGACCTTTCATCGCTACTTCAATACATATTGTTGGGTCACAATGTATAAAAAGCTCGCAAGAAAAATCAATGAAAAAGCTAGATCCAGAGAAAAAAGTCTTTAAACACACACTAAAGACTCTTCAAAGACTTGTCTTGTAGACATGACCAAAGCACATGCCATGTCCGCTTACGTCTTAAGGACATGTCTGCAGTTAGTCGCCTGTATTAAAAAATGTCGCAAATATATGGTACTAAAGCGGTTTTTGTAGGATGGGAGGTGGATGGGGTTTACGGGTATCAATAAAATTATATCTATTTTTTTGGTATAACTTTATAAACTGAATTCTATTACAAACTATTAACACGATAATGATGCACGGATATAAAAGGCAACATAAAATCAAATATCAGGAAATGCCTCGACAATGTCTAGATTGTACAGGAAGCAAAACACTGAAGACCTCAGCATAATTGAAAATAACACCGTAATATAATAGAAAAATTTGCGCACAATTTATTATGAACAGTGAGACTCCTATACTTTTATTTTGTTCCCATGCGTGCTCTTGGCGATCAAGAAATTGTTACCTCGCTTGACTGCTTGGAGGCGTATTGTTCGCATATCTTATCGCATGAAAATAAATTTCGACAGAAACTGTTCATCAAACTATGTAATTGGAGATTTTACATAAGATACATAAGCGTAATATTCTTTATTGGAGCAAAACCAGCTACTTTTGTGGTACCTACCAATGAAAGGGGATGAAAGGAGATTTAAGTACAAACCCAAAATATAGATATGTATAATGTTGATAGTATATTTCTAATTCTGTATTCTTATAATAACAAAGTGCATACACAAAATTACCACAAACTTTTAATTGACGAAATGTTAAATATTTTTCAAGGTGCAAAAGTTTAAAGATGAGGTTGGGCGAATACGGCATATTCGATTTTAATACATTTCATGTTGTAATTTCGTTATAAAAAAAAGATTTAAAAACAAATTATTAATCTTAATATCGGGGGCTCATGATGATAAACCTCCTATCCCACACTAAAAATGTTTTGAAAGATTGTGTACCGGAGTGATGTAATTTTTATTAGTCTGTCTTTTAATGAAGTAAAAAAATTTGTAAACAAAAATGTGGAATAGAAGATTTTCACCATAAACCCCTGATATGTTCCAATTATGAGATAATACAGTAGTTTTGAAATACTATCAAAATTGATTTCTTAAAAAAAATATTAACAGCTTCTGATACTTGCGTAATTACGAAGGTTACACTTGTATGCCAATTTAGTTTTATAAAAAGTGCAAAGCCATTGAACATTTAAAAAAAAGTTAATTAAATTTATATGGCATACTTTGCTGATGCTTTTTCATGAGTTATTGAAGTTTTTTAGGCAATTATTATGGTTTTATTAATTGGGCTAACCGCATATAAAAGAGTATCTCAAAGTCAATTGTGCATAAAATATAGGTTGTTATGACTACTAAGGATTGCAGCATTTTTATTCGCTTCTATAGCTTTATTTATTGTTTTGCAATTAATTTAGTTATTTTTTTGTTAAGTTCTGGTATACATTTCCTAAAATTCGCGTAGTAAAGAAATAAAGTAGTTCAACTGCACTTAAGATGCTGGCTCCCAGGAATAGCCCTAAAATTCCACCAATTGAAACTACTATATCGAGCTTATCCCGAACGGCCTGTCTTCGATACTGCTCAGTTGGTAGAGACTGTAGGCTAACGCGAATTGACCTTTCAGGCGTTTCCGGGTTAACACTGAAAGTACAGGATTTGACATTTAATTTTTTCATTGAATGTACTGCAATAAGATTTATTTATAATTCCTCGTTATTAATGTGTACTGCATTTAAGTGTTGAAAGTGATTTACACATTATTCATATCCTTCATGACAAAACAAATAGGAAATTTATTTAATTATTATACCCTTTTACCTGCTTGTAGGTAAATACCTGGTTGGTTTGAATTAAACAAAATATACGTCATGGAATCATTCATTTTTTTAATAAAACAAAGATATTTTGCGTACGCAATTCTTCAGTAAGAACGTATTTCACCGCAAAGATATCCTGAAGTTGTCCTCTTTCAGCGTAAGTTTTTCTAGTTATTTTATAAAACGTGCTCCACTGCGATATCCCTCGTGCGATTTGCACCCCTATTTCCATTGGTTCTTATCGGATTTAGTCAAACTTTTAGATTCAGTTTACTACTATGCCAATACTAGCTTGTTTAGCATGAAAAGGTCTGATTGCTTTTTAAGTTTATACGTTTGGGTTAAGCTAGAATGGGAGCCACTCAGAAACAACAGAGTACGCCTCACTAAGGGGGCCAAGGTTTAAACTGTAACTGCCCAAGAGGTATACATTTTAGATCAGGGCTGTTCTTCATACAGCGACTGTCCAAATCTGAAAGCCAACTATGAGCATAGCGAAGAGCTACTTCCTGATATAGAGGAGACAACCTTGATAAAATCAATCCCTAAACCTAAGGTATGAATTAGCGTGCCGAAACGTCCATGGCTGAGGAGAAGCGCAGGCGTGAATGGTAAAATGCAGGGATCTGCCGACCACCGCTTTAACTTAGACTTCTTGTGATCAACTCCAGAAAATTTATGGAACCTATATTGAGAGTTGTGAGGAAACAATCAAGCTCCTCCTAGATGCACATTTCTCTGGCTCTTAAATCCCAAAAAGAAGCGAAACTGCAAATGACTTTTACGACCATGTCGACTACAGGGCCTTAAACCATAACATAAATCTCGCTGGAAAATTTTTTACCCCAAGAAGCTAAGGTAGGCAATTGGAACCTTCAAATCTTACAAATCTGCTTCGGGAGATGACATTTTGCAGGTCTTACTGCAATAAGGCATGGACGAGTTGCTTCCATCTTTAATTAAAATCTTCAGAGCCAGTTACCCTCCAAGATTTATACAGCTAATTTGGAGAGACCTTAGGGTAGTCTTTATATCTAAGGTAGGGAAAAAGCTTAGCACTCTGCCCAAATCCTACCGATGTATCGGTGATACCTCCTTTCTCCTTAAAATAATGGAGAAAGTCTTGGACTTGCATCTGAATAGAGAAATACGATTTTCTCTAGATGTAAAGCAGTTTGCTTATCAGGCGGGCAAGTCAGTAACAGTAACAGTCATTCATGCACTAGTGCAAAAGCTCAATAAGGCACCCGAAGCCAAGGAGATCGCCCTATGTGCATTTGCAGATATAGAAGGAGCATTTGACAATACATCTTTCGATGTATGTAATTAAAAAGGCAGATGTGGTGGAGTGATTTAAATATGTCACGGTTAAATGATTGACTCCATTCTTAAAAACAGGAACATCACTGCCCCTCTAGACAACTGTTCAGTTACGATTAAAGCCATCAAAGAGTGTCCATAAGGAGGAGTTTTATCTGGACGAACAGACAGACGGACATCTATTAAGCGACTTCTTTTCTTCTCTCGTTAATGGCAGTATAGTATATTTCTAAGTGCCATCAATATTTTTATACGTTAAAAACGTTTGCTTGAATTAAATACCTAACATTTAGGGTATAAAAATCTATATTAAAGCAAAAATTAGGTTTTTTGGTTGATTTCAGACCAAAAATTCAGGAAAATTTATTAAGTGAAATTATTTATCAAATGTTCAAAAAGGTTGCCAGCAAGATTGTTAAAAAGAAAGATCTAAAGAGACATTAATTACAAAGTACGAGTAAGTCTTAAAAATAAAATTGAAATTCAATTAAATTAACTTTCCTTGTTTGCGATTTCTGTAAAATAACCATATAAAATTAGCAGCGTTACCTGAATGTTTTTTCAATTATCTGTATTTCGCGTTCATTGCAGGAAGGTTGGCAATGGCATACCAGACCATTACTGCGCCAAGGTTGCATTATAGTTGTTTGTGGATATAATAGATCGTGAATATCCAAACATAAAAAGCCCTCAAGGTCACATTTTGGACTGTTATCGCCTAGAGTACAAAAATGCACATATCAAGATATAAAAATAAGATCTAGATCTTACCAGCTAGGACCAAGTTGTAATTTGTGCAATTGCAGGCTTTTAACTGAGCTTCTTTTAAACAATCAGTCACGCAAGCGCTGAAGCTATAATATTTGTAGGTCATGTTTTCAGGAACTTCTTCTGGAAATAAGCATTTCCTGCTTTCTAGACTGACTTGCTGCACACCTGGATCGTTTATAATATTTATCATGTTTATTTTCAAAGTACTTGCAAATCCTTGATTAACACTGGCGAACTGTAAAGTCTTTAGAAGACTGTGCGGAATGTCCTCTTCATTGAGCACATGAATCTGAAAAAAAAAACAAACTAAATTGACCATTTATAACCGCATTGTCATTACCATCCATGTGAGCGTCAATTCTAAAAGATATATGCTTATATAATTTCAATAAAATAGAATGTCAATATTTTTACTTTTTTATCCCGAACAATTAATTTGATAAAAACATAATAAAAAAAAATCTGAACCTCCGGGACTTTCAGCTAAAACAGTAATGTTTTTCTTGAGTAGCTATCCTCAATTGCTATAAATTTCTCCAGACAATCTTGAAATTAATATTCAGCTGCATACTCGGCTGCAGATTGCTTATCGTCAATTGCAGTTTCTTTATTCTTCCTCCTAAGGGATATTTGCAATATACATCTTCGTCATTACATTTGACTTCAGACAACCACCGAAATTTCAAGAGATCGCGAAAAATATGTTGCGCTTCTTATTGATGAAATATATATAGATCGGAGAAATGCAGATTGCGTGCCGATATATAGCTTTTCAAGTAATCAAATAGAAGTTTTGAGAAAATTTATAGGTTGGCTTCCCACTTGGAATCAATCAGAAAATAATTTCGTGACATTAAGCACTGATGCTTAATAAGCTGCTGTTTTAACTACAAAAACTTTAACTGATTTAATCAACTTCGCGTTATCAGCTTTAAATGTTAAATGTATTTTACTCTTTCTTTAAACTTAACAAAAATTGAAATGATCATGAAAAATTGTACAGATTTTTTCCTTCATTAATAATCTTAGTGAGCTTCCCTTCAGGAGGACTTAAATACTTTTTATTCTTGGTGCGGGCACAATGACTTGGAACTTAACATAAATAAATGTGAGGTCATGTCATTCTTTAGAAAACGCGACTCTATTACCTACGAGTACACATTTTCTACAGTCAATATTCCTCGCGTACAATATGTTAATGACCTTGGCGTGAAGCTTGATCCCAAGCTGGATTTTGTTTCGCACATTAACTATATTATTTCTAGTGTTTCGCACATTAACTATATTGTTTCTAGGAGTAATTCAATGTTGGGCTTGATTAAACGCTGGTCCAAAGAGCTCTCTGATCTTCAAGTTTTCTTAACATTATATAACTCGTTCGTGCGGCCACCTCTTGAACACGCTTCGCAGGTATGGAATCCCTCCTACGTTGTCCACATTGGTCATATTGAGTCTGTTCAGCGCAGGTTCGTTAGAGTTGCGCTTAGGGATCTCCCTTGGAACGACCCTGTGATCTTCTTGGCATGACTTCTTTGGAAAATCGTAGGGTGGCCGATATAGTTTTTATTCACCAACTCTTGAACTCCAAGGTTGACTCTACGGCACTCCGTGGCAGAGTGTCGTTCAGGACTAACAGCCGCAACTTGAGGGATGTCCCCCTTTTGCATATAAATTTCTCAAGAACTAACTATGGCAAGCATGAGCCTATTAATCGCATGTGTGCGGCGGTCAATTGCACGGTGGAACAGTTTGATTTGGAAAAAATCGTCTTTTCCTGATCGTGTGATGCTTGCTAAATGTTAACTTTACTAATTATTTCCATTTTCCCTTGTCCTATCCTAACTCTTACGTGTTTCATATTTGTCGGGGAGCCTAATCTTAACACAATTCTTCGAAGTGTGTGAACGCTTAATGCGGAGATGGGTGAATTGTTCTTGGCTACACGCTGAGAAGTGCGCTTTCTGGTCTAGAAGGGAAACTCATTATTATATAATGTAATTTATTAATATTCTAAATATTCGGAAATATTATAGTATAATAGAAAAACATTTAAAATTCAAGAGTTATTTGCATTTCCTTCGAATTAATAGAGGAATAATGATATTGAATAAGCAACAGTACTGCTCACTGATATTGGCCTCGTCAAATTTACTTCTAAGAATGCATCTCCCTCATCCCAATCAATTTCCATGTCTAGCCAATGATTACTGTTTCTATAAAGACATCACACGTAGACCTGATTTATCTCGATAAATTGTCTTGTATATATTATCTTACCTTTCCGTTATTTGAATAGAATTTAACAGAAAACACTGTCCCATTGTCGTATTTATAGGCAAGAAGTAATTACAACAATCAAACTCAATCCCTTTCCAAATACACTTCCGGAAAAGTTTCGAACAATTAGATCTCACCTTGAAAAAAATAAAAGAAATGAAATTTTGAATTTAGAAATTAACACATATATTTTAGATTCATATTCAGTTTGAATTTTAAAACTTGCGCAAGGATGTCTTAACAGTCAAGACTATAATAATAATAATAATAATAATAATAATCGTAGCATTCTTCAAATTTGCTGTGTTAAATATTTTCTTTAAAAAATTTAAATAAACGCAGAATGCATATTTATCGTTTTCTGTGTTTATAAAACCGTTCGCGACTTCATCTGAATGGGTCCCGGAAATATGTATTCGCAAATTAATTAGAAAACGCACTTCCTTTAATTGTCTTTTATTGTACATTATAAATAAATGCCCTTAAACATTACTATTGTTTTGGGCTAGTTATCATACAGATGTACATTTGACCATGTGATCAGTTACCTCTAGACTACTTGGCTGTTCTCTGAACGTAGGACTCTTGTTTTTCTTTTTAAGTTGATGCGCACAGGACGTCCCGATTACCTTGTTGATCACATACTGATGCTCTAAGCTCATTCAAGCAATTTCTTTATGATCATTTTTGGTAGATTTCTTGGAATCATATTCTGCGTTTTCTTTTCTTTTTTTTGTTTGATTAATTTTGAATTTTAGTTGAGTATATTTTTGCCTTAAGCTATTTTTACTTATTTTGCGTACTAAATGTCATTTCTATCTGTTAACCAGCTATAATTTCTTTTATATTGAAAGAATATATTTAGGTAAATAATTTAGATGAATTCCGCTATTCATATGTTTATTTTCTTTATTGTACTTATAGAAGATATAGATTCACAATTCAATCTAATAATTTAATAATTTATTAAAATCGCCTAACGAGAATATGTAACTAGTCCAAGTCTAGGTGATGGCTAGTTGCATTTATTTTATGCTGAAAATTAAAGGTTATTTAGGGAAAATTTTGTTTTTCTATTCAAACGAGAGCTTTCATTATCTTGCCCTAAAATTTAATCAAACAAATTCGAGTAAATCATTAACTCTAGCTAACCTACAGGCTAATAACGAATTTAATTGAAGAAAAAAAAGAAAATTTAAGTCTTTTACTTAACTAGGTTCCAGTTAACTAGTATCCCAGGCCTGGGTGATGTCTGTCCACGCGGTCTCCTGGTTTTCCCACGTTGGTTGTCTGGTCGCAAAATACACAGAAAATTTGGGTTTTGGCTTTTTTTGATGTCTTCCCTTATTGCAGCTTTTCCCTTTTATTTGCGTTTTGGTTTTATTTTTGTTTTACAGACTTCACTAATGTTTTTCAAATATACTTTTTTTTCCTTTCACTTTTTTTCTATTTTTAACTAGTCACTTCAGCAGCTGGATCCAGAAGGGAAGAGCCTCCTCTCTTTTGGCGCCGAGAACCTCCGAAAAGTCCGGGGTCGACCGGAAGACATAGAACATTCTGAAAAGCTCTTGGGGGGGGGGGGACGCTTGGTATATCGACGAATAGATGTCTCTAATTATCTGTTTTTCCATTTGGCGTTACATTACATTTTTTTTTTTAAATAATTCTAAATCTTAATTACTGTTTTTTTTTAAAGGGTTTTTACTGTTTGAAACAATTCTAATTTCATCCATAACATTAACTATTCTCTATTCGATAATTTCATTAGCTTCAACCTGTGCGTGAAATTCTTTATAATATAATTTACAAGTTTTGTTTTAACAAGAATTGTTATTATCTAAATTTTGTTGAATTTAATTGACTTATTGATATCTGCTCTCGTTTGAATTAAACAGAGAGTGTAAAAAAAAATTAAGTTAGCGATCGAGCTAAGCAAAATAAGCAGATAATGAGAAGACAAGTTATGCGATAAATTAAGCCTTACAACAAATATGGAGCCTAGCGGCCAGAAATTTAGTATCGAGTCCCTTACATTGCCGTATCACCAGTCTGAACATTACAAATAAACGCAAAAAAAGCTTTCAGCTCATTTTTGTGTAGGAATAACAGTATTAATCTAAAACACATCATTAGTAATATATTTGATAACATTCTTAAACAATAATTTCGGTGACGTTATTTAAAATAGTGCTCTCATTCCTACACAAAAAGCGAAAACTTTCGGAAATTGAAATGAAAACATTTTTGGATTTACGTTATTCCCGTCTAGGATTGAATTCACTCTACAGTTATTTAATATAAACCAATAATTTCACAAACAGTCTCTATTGTGCAAGTGTTAATAATAATTCACTAGACCTACTGGAAGCTGTTTGAACTCGCTCTTTAGGAGTATCAAACTTGGATTTCCACAATCTCGAATTTTATATGCAAGTGTTTCCAAACACGCGTAGGAAGTCGCGAGAGATTTGGACAACAATTACAAGTCGAATTAGATTGTCATCTAGCAGTGATGGAGAATTTGGTAATGAGATGTCTAGAATTGTAAGGCAAAACCCATCGTTTAACATAAAAAGGATTTCTCTAAAGCTGAATGTGGCAGAAATCCACTTTGATACTCCGCTCGTGCAGTCGAAACATTTCCGTCAAATAATCCATATACGTAATGAAAATCAGCAAATTTGTCGTCAAAAAGATCAATCGTGTTTCTAAACATCTTTATCTGAAAAACACTTTAACTTCGAAAATTTCGACAAAAACAGTAGAAATATATCAGGGTTCATCTTTTCATACACTCCTACTTATATTCAGTCAGAAGGATGTCAATTTGAGCACTTGTTGTAGATTAGGGTTGGCAGATGTCCTCCTTACATCACACCTCATGTGGTTTGGTTAAAAATAATAAGTTATTATTTTAAAAAGCTGTTAAGATTTACATTTTAATGAAGTGTTTTGGTGGTAGTGGGTTGACGATTTTTAAAAGAGATATTTACTGCATGCGGGTTCATTTTTTTGTTTAATATCTGAGATCTCTACCTCACTCACCTCTGTGTATTACTAAAATATTTTTGAATTGGGGTCCGCTGACTGCTGATGTGGGAATATTTAAAATGGGTTTGGATTCGGATAACGGCAGTTTAAGCTCTTTTTCTGAAGCTACAGATATTGCAGCTAAAATAATTTAGTTTGTTCATGTCAAAAAGGGAGAAATACATGTAAACTTTTGCTCTAATAATGAATTTTATAATTTACCACGTGTCATCCTCCAATAATATTTAAATGTTCCCCGTTATCTCCTATTTTTGAAGTTAAAATCCCCCAATGACTCATCCGGATTTGGCATCTTCTATTGTAGATTAATAATCGTGCACTTTAAAAAAACAAACTGGTTACTTCTTTAAGCCGACCTATCTGGTAAAAGGGTAACAGCTTTATAGGTAATTCATTATGTGAAAAAATAGGGGAAGTTTTCGAGGAAAATGCAATTTTTACTAAAATTCATTCAGCAAAAAGAAAATTTTTCATATTTGAAAGGCAGTGTTCATTATGTGGAAACATCTATATAAACGAGGTTGATATCTAAATAACGCATAATCTATTACCTGTAAAACAAGACCCATTACATAGGCTTCCGTACATCCATATCTCAATGGGTACGGCAGAATCAACCCTTAAAGTATTAGCATTTCAACGGGGACACCCTGCACTATATGTATATGTATATATATATATATTAAGGCACACTTACCTCACTTGCAATTATTTCATAGCCATTGGTGGGGCATTTAGCACAGTCATCGGAGCATTCGTAATATTGAGCACAGTAACCAGCAAGAGATCCATAACTGTACATATTTTGAAATATAATCCGAAGCAAAAAATCTTCAACATCGTAATTGTAATCCTTATGCAGCCTGCATGATAAATATACGAATCTAAATTTTACTATTCCCAAATAAATAGTGAACGTACCTTTTAACAATTTCTTCCAGTTCCGCGTAATTCTCCTTAGCATGACCTAATTCACAAATACCGAGAGACGGAAATTGCACTTTGTCAACTGGCCTAATTTCTTCAATAACAATGCTGATTGCGTTCTCTTCAAACGTATACTGATATTGTTTTATTAAATAGTATGATCCATATGCAGAAATACTGATGCATATTAACCAAAACATTCGTTCCATAACGTGATACCTATTAAAAAATATTAGAAATTACTGAAATCAGGACGGTGAATAAACCTTTTATCAACAATGAATCTTGCGCTTGAAAAAGAACTCTGCAGACAATAACTTTCAAGAGTTAGCAGAAAGGCTTGTAAGATTTTAGTTAATATTTTTCTCATTCCACTATCTGGAAAATCACAAACCACTAAAATAATTAATGTGTGCACTAGCCGTGCTCTCCATTGAAATGGAAAATTTTTCACACGCAGATTTTGTGAGAGTAATGTATAAAATAGTGCAAGTAATTATTATGGTAATACTTGAAATATTTATCGAATACCAGCACGAAATGCTGTAATTGCATTAATTACGATATTTTATCAGCAGTGGATATGCAATTAATTTTAGTCTTTAATATATTTCAGTTGCATGATACCTTTATGAATTTATTAGATGACTCAAAAATAAACATATCTTCACAGCTTTCGTGACATAGTTAATTGATTAATTTTGAAAACAATCCGACAAGTAAACAATTTCGGTGTCCTGTTGTCATGATTTTAAAAATAAGTAATAAGCCTAAGCATATCAGATTAAACTACTTGTTATTAGTTACAATATTGGAATCAATCAATCTGAAGAGTGAAAATGCATGCACTTTTTCAGCGCACATTAAAAATTTCTTTCTTCTTTAACTTCCAGCTTACCGAGCAGCTAGATGACTGCCATTTCACGAGGCATGCTTCTTGAAGTATAAGCATAAGTAATGGACTCCTGCTAGCGTAAATCTACTTCACAAGAATCCTACAGCAGCTTTTTCTTTGGAGAAGGTGTAAGTGTGTGTCTGTTTTAAATTAGCTCCTTCAAAATTATCTGCATGATCCTTAGACTTGACGTTGTTCCAAGTTAATTTGTATTCTGATTTATAAAAATGCTTGAGTTAGATTCGGTCTGTAGAATGACATGAGTTCGGTAGTTGTTACTGTAGTCTTCCTTACGATTTTTCACATAATTTTCTTTACGTCGTAAGTAATTCTTGACGACAATATGTCTTCTTCTCCATTTTCAATTCGTCAATTTGATATCTTCTCTTGTTTCACCAGGAATTTCATAACATTGTAAAATATCAATTAGCAGACAATTTGCTAGAATTCTCTCTCTTTCTCTCCCTTTTCTTGAAAAGATAGGGGTGGACGCAAATTGTCGTCGCAGAGTGTATCCGATTACTGAATAGCGGAATCGGATTTTATTATGTTAAAAACCGATGACTAATTTTTTTTATATTTGTTTCTATGATTTATGTGCTATTCTTACTTGTTGATGAATTTCCTATATACCGCGAAATAGTTTAATTTTACAAAGTATTGTTGTGGGAAAGTATGCACATATATAAAAATAAGAAATTAAATTTATTTACCACTCTTTTTACATTGTTAATTACGCTAAAGACCTTATCCTATTTACATAAAAGTTTATATTCCCTAGTTTTTGACACGCACAGCAACCATTATTAATAATTTACTAAAAGCCTAACCCTTTTTAAATTTAAGTAATAAGATTGTCAAAACTAAAAATATAAGTACCCATATTGAGATAGAAATAAAACCACCATAAACAGCGGGTCTGCTCATACTCCATCCTCTTTGCAGAATTGATCTAAGTGACTCTGTTGGCTTTGTTAAAGGTAAGAAAAAGGAAATGATCTGAAGCAATGGAAACATGCCTTCAATTGGCCAAATTATGCCACATAACATGACAATAGGTAAAAAGCTACCCATGGCCACATATGTAGCTGTCCGTTCAGTGTCAACAAAGCAAGCAATAACAAAGCCAAAACACATTCCGCATAACCCATTTAAACCACACAATAAAATCACAAGAACAATACTACCGCGAATAGTAACATCAAAAACGTAAAAACTAAATATAATTACTAAAAATGCCTGACATAACATCAATGAAAATTGCGTTGAAACTAGCGAGAATAAAATTTCCGGTCCGGTTATTCCTGCGACTAGGCCTCTTTCTAACATGCCTTCATTCCTTTCGATTAACATCGCCCCAGATGTTATAGCCACAGATAAGAAAAATATTATTGTCAATATTACGCCTGGCGCTGCAAAATCTGTGAAGTTTGGATCGTGGTCCCCATATATTGGCGTATTCCAATCAATAGGTACTTTGCCTAATTTTGGATTGACATCACAATCTCTTAACATATATTCTACAAAATCGAAGAATGTAAGCTGGATGTCCCGATAAAGTAGCGTACTTATTTGCTGATCTAAAATTGGAATAATATTAAGTAGTGTTGCTGAAACTTTCATGTGATGCGCTTACTTGACATATCAAGGCGTATACTGACTTCAGCAGCTTCAATTGTTGAGTCATCGGCAAATCGTCCAGCTTCTGTCCGTTCTACTAATGCACTTGAATAGTTGTTAGAAAAAACTATAGAGCCCCATGCTTTTCCTCTTCGCACCTCATTATGAGCCTCTTCTTCCTTTTCGAAATATTTCTATAATAAAAAATATAAATTGTAAATTCTTATAAACACATAATAAATTTTGTCGCTAGTACAATTCATTTAAATATTCAGAGGTACTTTTTGAAAACCATTCATTCTAATTTATGGCATAATTTTCATCAATTCTCTTCAAAATTATTTATTTTTGGAAGATCATCTAATTCTTTAATAATATATAGTGGTAACAATAATATAGTGGTATACAATAATAGAGCTATTGATTTCCAACTTTTATACATTATAATAATGAATGATTCGGTTTCAGTCTGCTCTATAGGATAGGAAGTAATAGGGTCAAATAAGATAGCAATTGTATGGGAGGGAGGAGTCTAAAATGTGTTAGAGGTCACTTTTTTACTGCACACCCTTTAAAATCGAACTAGGTGTCATTTGATAAATAATTGTTAAGAAAGCCTTAATTACCCGCCTAGCAATTTTCGGACGGGAGGGAGGATGGCTAGATTTCCAAAATTGGTCAAATTCACACTAGTTTTTACTATTACTATCATTTTATATTTAAGATTTGAATATAAAGAAAGTTTGCCTCGGATTTCATATTGCACATGTTCACAGGTACTACACTTGTTGTATTGGTATTGTGAAAATACTGTAAAGTACACAATGCTTGCAACTTTATTTTTCTATGTAGATATTAAGTCCTCTGACTTATTATTAATGATAAATGAAACTAATAAGTAGTTATGAGATAGACAAATTTTATATCCTGCGACATTGCACGTGCCTTAGCCGCGAGGATGCCATCGACTTTCGAGCACTTCCCCGGCGCTCAAATGAATTTCCAGAGGCCAGAGCAGTACCACAGACCTCACAGCAACTTCCCAGACGCCGAAGCATTTCTATTGTACGGCACACAGTATCGCTGAACCCGGCAGGGAGTAATATGGCAGGCTGTGATAAGGATTTCGGTGCGTGGCATTTGACCAATCAAGTAGGCTGGGACTTTTTAAAAAAATATTTTGTTTTTCAAGTTCATTCAGTTTCGATTTTGACTTTCATGTAGACTAGGAACTAGACACACGGCATCATAGGTATCATAATATAAATAGATGGAGCATACTAGATATTGCTACTAAAATTGCTTCAAAATATAACTCTCTCCCTTAAACTCAAAATATGGAACTGAACTAAAAGTTTTTTTCAATTAAAAATAGGGGGGAAAAACAGATAGATGTATTGTTTTATATTTAACATTTTGCAGGGAAGGCAAACCCATCAACCAGTGAGAAAAATTTCGATTTTTCTGAGTTAACGTCTTCATTGAACGATTTTACTAATTTATATTGCGTGCCGAATTTTTAAAATATATTTCTATTAATAATTGACGTAATTAA
>QYTT01086581.1:37688-60350 GCA_006980735.1 Dasypogon diadema
TTAGTTGTGCCATACATTTTATGAGCTCGGCGGACACAAACGGCTTGTTGTTTTCTTGTTGCAAGGGTTGATGGTTGCGATATAAAAAGTCGTCTGCGAGCAGCCAAATCAAATTCCGGTACAGCTGGTTGGGCTGGTGGAATTCCTTCTGATTCAGCGTCCATTTTGCCTAAAAAGAATAAAATAGAAAAAGATGTTTAAATATTGTTATTTGTTATTATTTTACAATAGAAAATTTAAATTCACTTTTGAGTATATATAGAAACTGGGAATAAAAATAAAATCGATAACGATATCTCCATACACCTAATAATATACATATATTAAGAAAAGCAGAACAATCCCACACCACTTGTTATTTTTTATGGTGCATGTGCACCATATCACGAAGAAAGGCAGAAAAGGAGAGAGGGGACTATCAAGCTGAGTAAATATAAATATGTGCATCGACAGATTAACCTAACTTTGTGTTCCACTTCCAATTTCCACTCTTCATTTTATCCTTTTGTCTGCTTGTTCCATTCATTGTTAAGAAAAGCCTCACGAAACTTTAATAGTCTGTACAAAACTTTATCCAAAGTATAAAACAGTGAAGATTTCTAAGTAACGAAACCTTGGGATCAATATCCTTTAAAGTAGCGATATAAAAACGTATGGCAGGAGGGATTGTGGAGAGCACCTTATGGTTGTGCGCGACTCTAGAGGGTGGTCCTGCGGGACTCCATCCCAATGTAACAAAATTATATGTATGTTTAGGATATTTTTACTTTTGGCATTTTTTAAATTCAAAATTTTGGGCGCTTGTTGGAGCTCTCACTTGCTTGGGGCAATTCTACCTTCGGCTGTAACTATTTTGTTTATCTAAGTTCTTGTGGAAATTGTACTTTTTGGATTTCTTTACATTTCAGACGTTTTTACAAGTGTTTGAGTTAGTCATTCTCTGTTTGTGTTTGCTAATTTTTTTTCTAGAGTTTTTTATAACTACTTTTCATGTGTCCTTGTAGCTCACTTTGTATATTAGTTTTTGTGCCATTTTTGTGAAGAGTTTTTATTTCTTTTTATATATGTACTATTTTTCTGCCTTTTTCGTAGTCTTATTGAGTCCTTTTACTTGTATTTTTCTGTACTTTTTATTTTTTTATTATATATATATATAAATTTAATTATATATATATATATATATATATATTGTATATATAATTTGAAAGGTTAGCTACTGCCATGTTTTTTAAAACTTGTAAAGATGTTTAATGAATTATTTCATCCTCCAATAGCCTCACTTTGAATCATTCGTATTAATAAGAATGTGACGCTACACTATGGGAATAATACAATCACTGCGCAATGTATGACATTGTAACAAAATGTTTGAATACTTAAATATTTCTGACCTTGTGTCCGAGAAACAATGTCAAAATTTTCACTTATTATAAACTAGTAGTACTAACAACCGTCAAATATTGTAGCTTACTGTTTCGAAACACTTAAAAGATGGCCGCCAATGCGAGATAAGTATCATTTGAAAGTTAATATAAAATTGCATTGATGCCCTTCAAAAGGTCAGAGTCGTTGTTAAACCCGCGTAGTATTTATAAGCAAGTTCTATGTTATGAACTTTTTGGTTGGCAAAATCCTCTTGAAAAAGTCTCATCAAACTCAGACACCACACTATGCCACGAACGGGTTGATTAGAAAAGAGGAAATTTAAAGTAAAAACAAGTTTTAAAAACAACTTGTTATTTAATTGTACTAAAACGGAAAAAATAAATAATTACCCTGTTTGTTTGGGACAAAGACATAGTAAAATGAGCTGACTCAATACGGATGAATTGATATTAACAAAATTAAGTAGAAAATTGTAGAATTAAAGAAATCACATCATTTTATTATTGTTGATTGACTGAATTAAAAGCTTGCCGGGAGATTTGATACATTTAATTCAAAAGAATTGTGAATATATTTATCTCGCGACAAAAATGCAAAAATTTCGGCTCAATCGGATAACAGAAAGGGGGTAAAATGTCAAGAAAAGTCACTGTACATACAAACAGGTCAAGCTATATAAAAGCTAGTAATAATACTTGGGCTTGGAGTCAACAGAAATCGATTTAAAAATGCAAGGATAGGAATTAAAAGGTTTTAAGTTTATTTTGCTCACACAAATTAAAAAAGCATATATACATACATATATATGTATATATATACATATATATATACATGTATATAATATATATATATAAAATATATAAACTTTTCCAGTTTGAGGGAATAAAAGCATCGAGGTTAAATATGGTGGATTTTAACACCTATACATTTAAAAGAACGACTGCATAAAAAATACAAAAGTATGAAGTATAAAATATAAATATACTAAATACACTGGAACCATATCGAGTAATATATGAAAAACAATGATATATACAGTTAGTCACAAATGTACTGGTACACCATAAATTTTTTCGGTTAAAGTTATTTATTTACATCCGCGTGGCTATTACTACACTACATATTATCAGAAAAATTTCTCTTACAATAGCTTTGTATAATAAAAAAAAACATAAAACCAAACTATCTTCAAAATTTTAAGAGAAAAAATTATTTAAACAAATTGTTTTACATGTTCAAGGTCACAAAACTACTGGTAAATTTATCGTATGTGCCTCAAAAATAAAATAAAAATTTGCCAGGCGTTTTTATCATTTTGTTAAGTGCCCACCAGACTTTAAAGTGACTTAACCTGTCTTCCACTGAATTGACAAGGTTTTTACATCAATTTTTTCCCCATTTTAGCTTTGGTACGTCTTTCACAGTTTCTCTATTTATTTTTCTATTATATTTCGTGATTTTATTTAATGATTCAAAAAATGCTCTATAGGATTTAAATTTGGAAATTGCCGTGGTGCTTGAAGCAATTTTGGTCCATTGAATAGAAGCCACATTCGTACATCCCATTTTCTATGTGTTTAAGATCATTGCCATGTTGAAACATGTAATTTCATCTCAAATTCAATTTCAATCAAAGGATGCTTATAGTGTTCATAATACCGTCAGCAAAGTCCAATTGAATTGCACTTTGTCGCAGACCTGGGCATTTTTCAATCAATTACCATTAACGATTGATCAATCATATTAAATGGTTAATCGATTAAATTTTCAATCATGTCAAACGATTAAAAATGTAATCGATTAAAATCAATCGCAGATTGGTGGTTAATCGATTGAGGGTTTAATCGTTTTTCTTTTCGATTACAAAATCAATCGATTAAAATCTGTAATAAATTGAAAACACCGATTGAGGAATTGAATTGTCATTAAGAGGTTACGGGGATAGAAATAAAAATTCTTGTTATTAGTCCAGTTGTTCTTGTATTTTGAATTACATTAAATACAGAATTTGTTAGCTTTAAGTATCACACGTTCTTCGATTCTTCGAACGTTACAGAGCGAAGGGGTGTTAAAAAGTGAAACTCAAAGGCAAGTGGACTGATATTTTGGGAAGTAGATAAGATGTCAATACATGTGGGATGGGAGGTGACCTCTAAACGATACTATAATAAAATGCAGTAGCTTCAGGGCAAGTGGGAGTATTAAAAAGTTCAGTTGCAACATGAAGGTAAAAATTCGAACACTCCCTTGCAAGAGAAAAAGAGAAAATTATAAAAGAAGGGGACAATGACTAATATTTAACTATAAACTAAAAATACTTAGACTATTTACTACAGTACATCTTCTTTAGTTCAGATTTGAATTTCCTGCTGCTGCTGATAGTTCTGTTCTGATACTAAGAAGAAAACTGTTCCACTTTCGAATGACTTGTACGAAAAACTGATTTTCAGTGGTCCCACAGTTGTGTACCGGCAATAACAAGACACAAGTTCTAGCTGAGCGTGCAAAGACGATTTCATTATATAGTTAGGTTCTTTTTTAAAAATAATTTTATGCAAGAATACCAGAGCACGCAGATCAATATAATCACCCAAACCACAGCTAAGAGCAGATTTTACTTTGGAGGAAATGTGGTCATACCGTTGAAGATTGTATATATGTATATCTAACAGCAGAGTTAAAGGCTATGTTAAGCTTACGCTATGAAGTGGAATCAAGTTTACAGAAAACTTGGTATCCAAACGTAATTACTGGTAGAATTAGTGTAATAGTGAATTAGTGACGTAAAATACCATAAATTCTAGGTACGATTGTATCGATATGAGTGGACCACTTAAGGTATGCACGTGTTATTCATGGCAACTTCCAGGAATACGTCCTGTATCCAACTTGCTCTTATAGATGGTGATCGCATTAGATTTTGAAGCGTTAATAGTAAATTTATTGTCTTAAGTCCATCCAAAAACAGCAGATAGGTCTTCATTCAATTTGTATACACAGTCTTCGATCAATCCAAGCGTTTGAGATATATTTACTTGGACATAATCCGCATAAGGTGATATTTGCAATGTTTAATAACATTGGGCAAATCATTAATGTATATGCTGAACAGCAGAGGTCCAAGTATAGATCCCTGAGGGATTAAGGATTTGACATTCTGTCGTTACAGAAAACTCTCTGTTGTCTTCCAATAAAATAAGATGAGATTAACTTGGTTGGGAATTTAGAGAAATTGAAGATCAACTGCAATTTTTGAATGAGCAAAAGATAATCAAAGTTGTCAAAAGTCTTTGAGAAATTGAAGAAAGTCAAAACCGTAACACAATCGTTAACAATAGCCCTCCTAACGTCTTCACTGATTTTTATAAGAGAAGTTGGCCTGTATTCTTTAAAAAAAGGTGCAGATTTCTTCGGGACAGAAATAATTTTAGCACACTTCCACTGAGAGGGAAAAGAGCACGTCAATAAAATATTATTGAAGATATGCGTTATAAAGGTGTATATTATCAATATCTGCGCAACTGAACTTAATTTTAGAAAGAGCAGTAGCGACTTCTTCCTGATCGTAGAGCGTAAAAGAAAAACCATCAACAGAAGATAGATAGAGGTCAGGCGCATTGTCAAGTGGTGATTCATCAAATATATTGTTCGGCTGGTTTGCGTCAATGTGGATATCGGCAGTTCTGATCTTTCTTAGATTAGATCATAGCTTATGTGAGAGCAGTGTGGTATTTACCTTGGTGTTTATAGTATGGCGCTTTACTATAGTGTATTTCATGCGTAACTGAATTACGGACCATCTTATACGTATTTCATGTTTCAGCAGTTCTAAAACGTTTCGATCGCTTATATGCGGAGTTTCGACGGAAGATTGTCATAATAATTCGCTGCATTAGCCAACGACAAGACTCATTGGAAACAACCTTGTCTTAACCTTTCAGCCCCTTCCACCTTTCGGTACGAAAGTTCCCAATTATGCAACGTGATTTTAATTCCTTTCTGTTGATTCTTCAGTTTTTTTATCATTAAAAAAAATTATTGAAAAAACACTTTTTTAAACACACATTGATAACAACTTCGACGAAGCCAGTAGGAATAATGGGACTAAATGTAGCACTTCGCTTGGGTGTACCAATACTTTTGTGACCTTAAGTATGTGAGGTTTCTTTAGATATTTTGTTTCTTTTATAATTTGAAAGATTGGTTTTAAGTTTTTACTATGTGAGCTTCACTTAAAGGTTATATGGGATAGTGTGTAATATAATTGTTACTACGTAAATTTAAATAAGAAGATTTACAAAAGTTCTCATGGTGTACCAATACTTTTCTGACTAACCGGATGAAGAGTACAAAAGAAATAAACTAAAGCCGATTCTCTTAAGAACTGTGGGAATTCAGTCAATCATATTTTAAAATCATTGTTATTGAACCACAAACTGCATCTGTTTTCTCGCATGTTGAAGCCATTTCCTAACGTTAAATGGCATATAATATTCCACGTAAAGAGCAGTGCTGTGTAGCATAGGAAATAAAATTTTAGCAAGAATGGACCTTGGTCGTTTTTCCCTTGTACTCTTCATATGCATATTATACGTCATTATTTGTGCATGTATGATCTGTATGTTGGACAAGTTAGAAATATACATTAAAACCGGAATTTATAGTACGCCGTTTGTCTTTTTTTTTTTCTTACTTAACAATTATTCAACTGTAATGTATTTGCAATTAACCGGAATTCACAACAATCATGCCAGTATGTAACCACGAAAGACTTAAAGTCAATGGTAAAATATTATAATTATGAGCGATTACTTTGCTAAGACTTTATTTTTAAATTCTTTGTCCCACTCATACAATATTTAAGTTAATATATTTCTTTCTTTGTGTTATTGAAACTCACCTCACAATTAGTCAGTCGAACTGGTTTTACCTTAGCAATAAGCAGTAGTTATTTGCGTCAAGCATTGGCCCCTTGATGATCTGAGGTCACATGTGTCCTCACCTTGGGCTCAACTGTGCGTCATTAAAGCGAAAAACTGGTAAACCTAACTCAAAACCTGTAACAAGCAGTCTCTAGTCTATTTATTTTTGTGCAAAGAAGTGTCTTAAATTTGAATTTCATGGGTAGCCTTAATCATTGACCTTTGGCTCTTTTGCTTTTATATAAAAAATAACATTTTTAGGCGCTTTAAAGTCGGTTTCATTATTTCATCTAATTTAAACCTACCATTATGATATTAACTACATATGAAAATTTCAAATCCAACGATCAGACAGTCATTTCGGTTGCGGGTTGATTAGCATAATATTATACTATATAGTTAACGTTCGACGTAATTGGAAAAATCGGATTCTTATTAATTATTTCAGAGAACAAATATTTGATTAGATTTGGTTTCAAATACGCAATTTTCAACAAATATTTGATAAATAAATCAGAACAATTTCCAGACATTTTTGTATTCATTAACGAGTTAACGTCGTAGCAAAAGATGATGACTAATACAAAGGTTATACTCGATTTTAACGCAGGCTTTTAGGGGAATTACATGCAGCAAAAATGATTTCAACATATTTAAATGTGTATTTCGATCACAACAAATCAACTAGACTAGATCATTGTTAGTGCACCGATCGACTTGCCTGACACACACATTCACAACGAGTAATCCACAAAGAAAGAAATTATTAGGAATTGTTTAATGAGGAAGAATTTTTAATTCATTACCTACACCCGTAAATGATCATAACATTTTTGTGTGCTACTTTATGCACATGAACGAAAATATTTTAAATTAAATTTTTAAATAAACGAAGAAGTTACACCTGATGGGTTACCAACCCTTGACGATAATGCGAGCGACTTCTACGTTTCTTTTAGTGATAAGGAATCCTCCACGTTACTAAAATCAGCAACGAAGACAAGAATAAACCAAGATACGAAAAAAAGAACAGCAGCAACCAAAAGCGTACAGAATAAGACTGAAAAACAGGCTAAACCAACCTGCGATCTCGACAAATAGCAAAAGACAAAAAGTTGACATGAAACAGAAACCTTTCGATGGAAGAAGAAGCGAGGTATAAATGAAGATTTTGACATCGGACCAAGTTTTCCACAGTTCCCTATTTGACCAAGAAATGTAGAATAGCATCAAGACTTTACTCCCATCGATTATTTTAACTAGTACTATGATGAAAATCTCTTCAAAAAAGAAAGAGAAAATAGATTTTACATCAGTTTGACACACACTTGGCTTTCTCAGGATTAGAATGTACTGGTCATCATCCTTTACGTCTCAGTAAAAGCTGCCCTCTTGCAGCCAAAATTTCTTTTGATCGATACTTTACAAGTGTAATCTTACTGGATAAGTTGAGGTTTAAGGGAATATCTGCTACAGGAACTACCATGTCAAAAAGATCCTCAAATGTAGGATTTCCTACCGATTATAACATGAAAAAAAGTAGGAAGAGGAACCGTAAAATTAAAAATTAAAGGACAAGGAAATAGCTCTAATTAAATGGATGGACAACAAAGTTTTTTATTTTTTTTATTACTATGGCCTATACAATGAGGGAAGTAGATTTGGTAAATAGAATGATAGCGGTCTACCATAAAATGGCCTGCAAAAGTTTTTGAACATTTCATGGATTGTACTGCAGTCAATGCATGGCTTCAGTACAGACAAGACTTTTAAGACTTGGGAGTAAGAAAGAAAAATATTTTGGGCCTTTTCCAATGAACATATTTGCCTTAGGGATCTTGAATTGCTGCCATTCTTATATGCGATAAATATTCTCTTGCTGCGCTGAATCAATGAAAAGCAGATAATAAAGCAACTTATCCTAGTAAAACAAATTCAACGAAATGCACTCATCAAGGTTTCGAGTTTTAACAATTTTCTTCCAATAATTATTTTTTACGCCATACAATGAACAATACAAGGTTCCTGGGATACTCTGTGATGTTATACGTAGCCTTGGAAGATGAGGGGATTAGAAAAAGCTATCTGAGATGTATTAGAGCTTTTTCTTAGCTCTACACACGATAAGAGAAGACTATATCTCATTTACTTCTGGAGGATGTTATCAAGGCCTTCCGGTACAAGGGATATTTTCAAAGGGGTCATAACCCTGAAAAAAATACTTAAAATATAACAATGTAGTATGGTCATGCCAAAAACCACTGCAAACGCCTACTGTAAGCTTCCAGATGAATCCCTGCGGTATGACACGGTATTTTTTCTTTTCATATGGTTTTTTTTCACAGTCCTTTTTTAATAGTTTTAAAACCTTTTTTTGGAGTTTTATTCCGATATTTTGAAACGGTTTTCATTTTTTTTCTGCAAATCAATCATTTTTCCACCAAAATTGAGTGAAAATTCTACAAATCAAGAAATATGGGCTTACAATACAAAAGAAGATAGCATTTTGTTGCTTTACATCTCTACTTGTATTGCGATAAAGCTTAAATTTTTACAACAAAGTATGATAGAATCTTTAGTTTATTGTATCCATTTTCAAATTTATTTTAATGACAAAATAATAATACATAATGCTGTATTACTTTCCGTGGTACACGATATTACTTTATTTGTTTTTTTTTTATTTATTTTATTTTTTTTTAATTTTCAAATAGGGTGTCAGTAACTCAATGGATAACACGGTGACTCATGGTCCATGAAATCCTGGATTCGACTCTCACCGTAATCTACTGATAGCAATTACCTGGTTCAGAAAGCACAATCAATAAGTTCAGCTATAGTATTTCTATAGAAACATCTCATCTGCAACCAAGAGCTTTAAAGATAAAGGTTCCAACGGTCGAAATGAAGGTAATTTTTACGCGAGGATTGGCAAGTCAGTAATCAAGACAGACGTTTCTGATTTTCTGGATATATTTGCTCAAATGCTCATAGTATATAGTTTTAAAAAATTTATTGAATATACTAAAATAAAAATAATTGCTTAGTGGCCACGAAAGATAACATGCAAAATTTCATGGTCGTTGTACTGCAGCTGAAATGACCGATCGGGCTTCCAGTGATAGGTCTTCATGAGACAAACAAAATATATTGCATGGAAGGGTGGAAGCGGCAATCCCAGCGATTTTCGATAACGAC
Organism: Dasypogon diadema; assembly: GCA_006980735.1. Lineage (NCBI taxonomy): Eukaryota > Metazoa > Arthropoda > Insecta > Diptera > Asilidae > Dasypogon > Dasypogon diadema. Next base: position 47,195 of record QYTT01086581.1, read on the forward strand.
ACGAAGATTTTTGATCGTATAGTTCATACTAAACATGATACGTGTACGGATCCAGGGGGGTTATTCTCTATTACAATATTGTAAGGCACTTGGTAGAACTGTTAGTATGTAAGATATTCGTAAAGTTATTTATATATCTGAAATTAGTACCAATTAAATACCTAAAGGTTTGCATACAATAAAATTTGCAACGAAGTACTGCAAGAAGGCTTTAAAAATGTAGTTTCGAATCTAACGTTGACAATATTGTAATAGAGAACATTAGTGGCTTTTAAGTGATTGTTTAACCACCCTCCCACCTCTCTCCATGTAGGAGCGGCGAATTTTCAAAGTCGAAATTTTTGGATTTTTGTACCTTTTTTCACAGAAATACCCAAACTTCTGGAAAAAAATTAACATGCACTTTTCTTGCATAATTTGGCATCCTCTTTTCCCTTTCATTTAATATAGAACATGTATCCACCTACCTCCTTTCGTTTTCAAAATAACCCGATCGGAAGCCAGCCCTATTCTGCATCACCTTTCAAAACAGAAAAGCAAAAAAAAATCCCGGAAAAAATAAAAAGAGGTAGAATTGTGAAGAATTAACGTGAAATTAGAAACGTGTCTTTTTAATAGTTCATTAAAATAATTATTAAATCGAACTGCTTTCAAGATAGTTAAAATTACCATAATTGCTCTATGGCAGGCTGCACACTGATCTGGCATATTCCAGAGTCATACAATATCTCGCAGCCGTACAGCACGTTTGTGGCGACGTCCTCGGTGATGTGCGTATAATCATTTAAAACCATATATGTAACTTGCTTTATTCTTGCATTCCAAACTACATCGATCTTGTGTGGATCTGGAAAATGCCAGGCTAGTTTGCGACCTGCATATGTGCCATTCATATTAAACTAGACTGGACAGAATACATAGCATCGCTCGATGCTTCTTGGCTGATCGATGGTGACCAAATTTTTCTTGACCTTTACTTTCAGAATTCATGTTTTCAATTCATTCCTCGTTGCAATTTTTTTCATAGTGCCCATACAAAAAAGTCCATAGATGTCAGATTGTTAATTCCACCTCGACCAATTCATAAATCACAGAATTTGTTAGACAATAGCACATTGTGCTGGCGCGTTGTCTTGGTGAAGTATTTCATTTCTTAAAACTAATGATACCTCTTCAAGTATTGACTTTAGGAATCCCCCTAAAAAACCTTTCCGCATTGCTCTTTAAAAAAATAGTGAAATTTCCAGAAGAACATTCTAAATCCTGTTCTGGGGATTTCTTTTTTTGTTATTGTTCTCACAAAGGGACGTAGAATAAGGTCGGCTTCGGGACGTTTACGAAATAACGAAAACGAAAGGAGGTATGTGGATGCATGCCGCATATTACATTGAAGGGAATTCCAAATTATGCAAGGAAAATGCATGTTAGTTACAGTTTTTTTCGAGAAATTTGCGTAGTTATTTGAAAAAAGGTAAAATAGTTCCAAAATTTGTAACTTCTAAACGGGAAGCGGGAAGCATTCACTTAAAAGCCACTATTGTTCTTCCCTGCGATATGGCACCAGGCTCGTTCACATATCATGTTCAGTATAAGCTATAGGGTCTTCATCGTAAACAGCGGAGAAAACATCTTCAAATGCCCTTATCTCGAAAACCGTTAGGATTGCCCGCCTCTTCCCTCTCCCATTTCGCTCAATCGGTCACTTAAACTGGGATACCTTGTATAGATTCGATAGCATCACAACAATAAGGAATCTGATGATAAAGCTGAAAGGTGGCGAGTTTGGGCTCTTTAGATTCGTCTCGATGAGTACGTGGGTTATAGATGGTGATCAGTGTCTGATGAAAAAATCAGAGGATGTCCATGGTGCTCACAACAAACGACTCTTTAACGATCTGTCAACCCATACTGAACCACCGGGGTGGTTAATAGTTTAAGCTACTATCAAGATTGTCATTGTATTATTTGTCATTACCCAACGCAAGATTATTGGTTACACCAAGGATCTGAATGGCATAGAGGTTATTAACACTTTCGCTGCCACAGTGGTCCCATGGGACCGGCATTTGTCTTTGCATTTGGGCTATGATGGTCACCAGTGACCACCATGAGAAAATTTTTAAAATCATTCATTTTAATACAAACGCTCTCGAATAAAAATTAATGAATTATGCAAATATGCGTCTTGAGGTCACGGTGGTCATGGGTGTCCTCTACTAAGAAAAATTTGTTCTTGGCAAGATTATACCGTTATTTTAACATATTGCGCAATTCTTTACCATTATAAAATTGTTAATAGGAAATTTGTGTGTGTGGCCCACTGGTGCAAGTTCCAAAGATCTCGTAATCAACTACCCAAACTTAAGGTTGTATATCGTGCCGTGAAACTGGATGACACGGCATGCCTGTATAAATGCCTTGTCCCTATGCTCTGGGGATGGACCATTAGCTCTCGGCACCGATGAGAATCAAATGGCAGAAAACAACAAACAAACAAATACTTCAAAACCAGAAAAAAATGTAGAAAATATAGAAATTGATAGACAAATAATCTAAATAAAATAGTACTTATGTAGGTATTGGAACGGAAATATGAGACCAAAAAGTAAAAAAAGAATTAAAATAATTATACTAAAATGGAGAAAATAAATAATTATTCTAATTGATTAAAGTAGGACCGTAGTAAAATGAGCTGACTCAATGCCTGATTTACTTAAGCTTGCTTGCGAGTTAAACACTAAAGCACTCTTATTTCAGATCAGTGAATCAACATCAATAAAATAATATAATGTATTAACCTCTTCAATCTTTAACTTAGTTTTGTTCATCTGAATTGATCCATCTCTATATCTCTACCGCCCTGCCCTAATCAACTAGGGTAATTATTTATTTCCTCCGTTTTAGTACGATTAAATAAAAACTTGTTTTTAAATTTTTTTAGTGAAGAAAATAAATGCAAGCTTTCAGACTTCTCACTCTGTTCTTCTAATCTTCAATCCAGTGACAATTCCACGGAGCGTCAAATTTAAAATTTGAAATAATTTTTGGGTAGTGGATAAAAACATTTACCACGTACACTTTTTACGTAAAATCGATAAAAGTATTTAATTACGTCAATTATCAATAGAAATATATTTTTTAAAAATTTTGGGACACAATATAAATTACTAAAATCGTTCAAAAAAGGCTTTTTTAACTTAGCAAAATCGAAATGGGCTTGCCTTGCCTGGAAAATGTCAAATAAACGTTTTGAGGATGCATAGGATAGATATATAAAACAATGCATGTATCTAGTTTTTTCTTTTATATTTAATAGAAAAAAAAATTTGTAGTTCAGTTCAATATTTTGAGTTTAAGGGAGAGAATTGTATTTTGAAGCAATTTTAGTATCAATATCTAGTATGCGTTTTTTCGGAAATGCTCCGTCTATTTATATTATGATGTCTATGGACAATTTGAACTACATTGTGAGATGCGAAATTTAATATCGCTTATTAGAAAAAAAAAAACAAACAATAGATTGCTTTTAATACACTTTTTTGGCAATTTTACTTAGTACACAAAGTCTCGGAAATGGATGTCAATACTGTCGTAAGTGGGATAATAAAACTGGTTAATAGATTACAAAATTATAATAAAAGATAACAATGCATCAGTACCACTTTTTCAATCAGCATATATTTTGGATGTTTTGGCGATAATTCCTAAAAACAGGATAGCGGCGTGTTATTGAGTATTTTTCGAAAGTCAATTCCAATTTCCTAATCCGATTAACCAAAACAAACAAAAAAATGAATTTCCAAAAACTAAGGTTGAAATGATTGCACTCCATAAAATCGTTACAGATTCATCTCATTTTCCCATTCAACTCATCAACAGATCCCATCACTTCCTTCAGTATTCACATCCACTCCTACATTCAAAATCGAAAGATTATTGGCAATGCAATGAAATCTTTAAAAATTCACGAATTCTTTATATGTAGACTCACATTAAATAGATTTTAAGTTGCATATCACAAGAAACCTTACAAAATTGCAATGGTTTAGTTGGCCTGTTTTTAATATGATATAAAATACTTCAAGGTTGGTTGCCCATTAAAGAAAGTTTTTCTAGTTTGCCGTTTCGGATACATAACTAAAACTTGCTGCTCCCAAGCAGAATGTAAATCGCCCATGCGTAGTTTACGGCTAAAACACATTTGAAAAAATACTTGGTTATGAAACATCATCTCCAAAGTGACCTTGTAACTAATTCGTACACAAAGAAAACGTTCCATCTTTACTGATGTAAATGAATAAAGGCGGCAGTAAGGCATAACTTTTATCGTGGGTTGGATGTAGATGTGTCAATGACTTATTAAGTAAATTTTCATACCAAAAAGAGTAAATCAGCTACTGTTGTTGTAACAAATCATCCAAATAATGTCCGCTTATTTTGATAGCAATGCAGGAACACTACAAGACACAACTTTTGTTAAACTGCTTTCGTTGCTACAACAAACTGCAATTAGGAAATTACTACACTTCTTAACTTGCTAACACTCGTGCATAGATCACACCTTGCAAACTTGAAAACTTGCTACTTAATCTTCACGCTGATCGCACCGGCACCGCTAACTTACAACTGAAGTCAAGTTACACATGCAACGTCTTACGTGAATTTTTCTACCACAGGCCTTTTCATAAGATGGAAGTGGAACCTGTATTGAGACCCCTTCCTTAGTTATATCATGACAGAGTTGTCTTTTTGCTATAGAAATGTTTTCAAGGTTTTTGCAAGATGGGCAGTTTTTGCGTAAATTGGAATTATTAAAATGTGGACTTTAAAACTTAATTCGGTACAAATAAGTTTTCGTAGTTTGAAATTGTTTCGTTCATCTAATTTCACAATCCCTCCACTGAGGTGTGGTCATTTGTTTAAACAGTTTAATTAAATTTCAAATAACCTTTCTAAACTAACTGAAATTAAATGACAATAATTGTAAAATAATTGTAGGTATCCGATTATGTAGCTCAGTAACAAAAACACCTTATTATCAATGAACGATAATATAATTTTGTATAATAATGTACTGTGATTACTACCTGAACGCAATTTTAACATTTTTCTGTAAAAAATTATAAAATCTCATCAGTCATCACTTACTGACAATTTAATTTCATTTCATTTTACATTTACATTTTATGTAACAGACAAATGTTGAGCTGAGATGATCTTTCTGATACCAAACGGACAAGCTTCAAATGAAATTGCACTAGAACTTTACTGGATACACGCGGTTTTGACGTCATAATAATCATAGCTGAGAGGTTCATTTATCTTATGGGAAATATTGTAATTCGGATACATTGTACAATTCATGTCTATCCATTGTTCTAGCCTTATCAATTGCCTTCACTTTATTACGTTCTTCCAGGGACGAGGTGAAAAGAACTTAGAAAATGCTTAATAAAATCCAGTATTCACCCAATTGTGTGCTGTCTCCTTCCGACTATTTCCTGTACGCCTTGATTCTACAAAGATTTTATTTTATTTTTCAGATTGTGATATTTAAATAACAAACTTACATTGGGCCTACACTGGATACTCCCTCGGATTCGTTTATTCGTTAATTTTTAACGTCTATTTTAGGTAATAATTTAGGAAATTAAATTAAAGTAATCAATATTAACTAATTTTGAAATGGATAAATTGAAAAATGAACTAAAAAATGAACTTACTTGTAAATATTTGTAAGGTACCGTGGCGAATTTCCGTTGGATTCTAGACTGGAAGAAGAAAAGAGTATTTAGGTATACCCGTAATTATACAAACAAACAATTTACATGGAAGCTTACCGGGTCCAGTCCTTTAATCCACGCAGAAACCTAATTTTCTTCACATATACTCTTCACGGACAACATAACAAACATTTTTTCAACGACAACTTGAATGATCCTGCAAAAATTTCACTAGGACCGGGTCACCCGTAACCCGAAGTACTTACATTACGTCAATAAAAACACCCAGCAACTCGACAAAAACGCAAAAACGTTGCGATAGATGCCAAAACTTTTAATTTCGCCAAAAACTCAAGAAACGGAATTTTCCCAAGAAATCCAATTAGGTCCCCGGATCCCTGAGAGTACAAAGAATTATAAAATTAATAAAAATGAATTTTATTAATAATAATCGGTTCAAACCAATTCAAATTTCCCTCAAAACTTGACAAAATAGTCAGCGGAAGTGTCAATAGGGGCGCTTTTTCTATAAAAGCTTCAGTAGGTGAAGCGGGTGACCCCAGATTAGTGTGAAGGTCAAAGCGAGGAATTGCTGCAGGAAAGTAAACGTTCAAAATCAAAGAAAATAGTTGAGTGAAAGTAGAAGTAAAATAAAGCAAATAATTCGAGTGAAAACAGGAGAACAAAAGCAGGTGTGAAGAAGTGTGAGAAGACCAGAAAGAAAGTGCAGAATTGCCGACGGAAAAGTTATGCGGAAAGGAAGACAGTGTGAAGTAAAGGAAAATAAGGGGATGCAGATGTTATAGACAAAAAGTTAAGCTAGGGGAGTTTAAGCACAACAGAGGAGAAAGAATTGAAGGGCAGGAAAAAAGGATTGGATTCCGGGACCCCGTAGATGCACAAGAATGAATTGAGAAGAAAAGTACTTTTTTTTAATGCTCTTACATTTTTTTTCTTTAAATGCAGATGAAATTTTATAACGAAATTGATGATATCGCCAAATCCCTTTTTGTGAAAATTCGCCTAATTCGCGCTACCTTGCGGCTACTCATATTTTTGCTTGTTTTTTGTGTTTTTTAATTTAGAGTAAAGTTCAGGGTTGTTTTATTGCAATACCAGAACGGAAAATCGAACTTGAGCATCTCTAATCAGAACTGCAGGAAAAATGACCATCTATGCTTTCAAGACGAAAGGTGTTCTTTCATCAAGACGACGCTAGAGCACATACAGCAAGGACGACGTTACTGAAGCTGGAGGGGTTTGAATGGGATACGATTCACCACATTCACGGGATATTGCACAATCGGATTATCACTTGTTTCGCAGTCTACAAAAACACCATGCCTCCGCACTGGCCCAGGGGACGGCATCAGAATATTTTGTAAGGTCATCTTGAAACGTAAGTTAATACTTGTTTCCGACTTGACTTATAGAGCGAGGGCCCACTATATCTAGAAATTTTTTTTTGAAAAGGTCTTGAACTATTGGTAGTTATTTTCATAGGGATTCTTGGATTTTTCGTAAGTTTGTTAGTTTGGCACGGTAGACATTTTTTTTTTATAAATTCCTCAATGCTTTTTTTTCTTAGGGTGATTATTTTCGGTGAAGCGGTAAAACTTGTGAGGTATGCCTCTAGCTGTCGTTAAGGAAGCCTTGCTTATGAGAAGGGGAGTATTCATGTCAGTAGATATTGAGTAGAGGTAGGCATCATATAGGGCTTTTATATCATTTCTGTTAAGCTTTCCTTCTTTATAGGTGATTTTAAAATCATACTCTTCCAAGCGCATCCTCCAGCGCATAAAGCGTGAAAAACAGTCTTTCAAGTTCATCAACTATACGAGTTTGTGATCAGTTACGACAGTAAATCTCCTTCCGTAGACATAAAGTCTGAACTATTCCATTGCATAGACAATAGCAATTCCTTCTCTATCGTTGAGTACCTAGTTTCTGCTAGGTTCAGAGTCCTACTGACATAGCAGATGGGATGCTCTCCGTCGGTACCCAATTGTGGAAGAACTGCTCCCAAGGATATGTCGCTAGCGTCAGTAGTTACGCGAAATCCCATGTCAAATTGAGGAAAAGCTAGGATAGGTACTGCTATGAGGATACTTTTGTCAACTGCCATGGGTTTTAGTTTATTTTGCTTTGCTTTATTATTTTTTATGTTTAACGTAACACTGCTGTAGCAGCATTTTCATTTTCTATAATTGAATGAAAATTTTCTTGCACAGGACAATTTTATGCTTGCATTGGAAAGTTACTAATAGCAATTACGTTTGGGTTTGTCTTTTGATCTGAAGTAAGCAAATGTTTTGGATTTCTATTTACCCATGTTTTTTTCTTTTAGGTGCGATTTAATATTTAAATAGATTTCAACGAGTGAAGAGTCACGATTCTCATGGCTGTGAAATTCTTATTCTAACTCTGCTTTAAATTTCTACATGCCAAACAGTGCTTTGTTTGGATTTTCTTCCTTCAAAATTTTTCTTTGCAAATTTCTAGAATTTTGTACTGTATCGCTGGGGAGCTGGCCTTACTTTATAATATTTGCCGTAGTTGCAAAAAATTTGAATTAAGCCAGGAAATCGTTTCCCAATAAACCATCGTAAGAGGTTAGTACATGGGATATAGGAACTCCCAGCAAATCTAGTTTCCCATCAGCAACTCCCATGGAGGAAATTTTATCCCCAGAAAGTGTAATTATTTCACACTTTGAGTTTTCATATACTATCGTGTCGTCAGGTATTGAGCTCAGCTTGTAGAAACTAACTTCGGCGCCAGTATCTAAGAAGACGTTAGAAATTCTCTTGTTAGAAATCGAAATACGGAGAGTTAAAATTGCAGCATTGTTTCTAATCTTTATTAGTACTCGGATTGTTCGTCTTGAATTAGGTTTCTGACAGTACGCACACCTTAGTAAATTAATTCCCCTCTGTATTTGAGGACCTTTCGGACGAAATGAGGGGATAATTTTGTTTGGAAAACAAGTGGATTTCGTATGTCCCTCTTTTCCACATGTTTCCGCAATGTTATATGCACTAGTTTTCAAAGAATTTTCGTAAGGCGTGCTCTGAGGCATAGACAAGCTTACGCAGATTAGTTTGGCCTTTTAACTTCACGATAATTCTAAGCTAATCATTTCGCAAGACACCTTCGAAGGTTGTCACTGCGCTCAGTTCGTTGTCTTCTAATAAATATTTCTTAGCAGTTGCGTCTGTTACGTTTTGCGACGTAACATTATCGGGCTCAGATAATACTTGGCTTACTCGTTGTGCAAACTTCTCGACGATTTCTTCCGGATTTTTCTTGAGGCGAGTGAGTTCTGCTTGAACAGCAACTCTAAGGCGTTTATCCAAAGACCTTTCCTACAAAAACTCTTTAACAGTACCCCAGTCCCTTAGATCACGACGTTTAATCGCCTCATAGGCTGATCCAACTAATCTTGACTTCACAACTGTGAGAAAGGGCTTTTTTCACTTTTGGCAATGAATCACAACAACTAATAAATCGATCTATGTCGTTAGGATTTTCATCGAAATCCGGAATCAATTTCCGAACACCGGAAAGCGAAGTTTTTACTTCATTATGCTAGAAAATTGAGAAAATAGATTCTTGTCCGATGAAGCGGGAGGACAGCTACTCCGCTTCCGTCTAGGCTTTGTGTCAACCAACGGTAGAGAAGTGTACGTGTTCCGTCTGGTTCGTATTTTAAACAATTTATTATATTTTATTAGTTGGGCAGAATTCTTACGATCCCGACACTTGAATTTGAATAAAAGAACTCTAACGATTTGTCAACTTAGAAACGATACATTTTCACCACACATAGAAAAAAGAGGATTTTGCACTCAACACTACGGGCGTACAAGTAAAAAGAAAAATTTATGGACACTTTAGTACATTTAGTCACTAGCATATAAAGGGGTAACTCCAAATCTCCATACTAATCTCCAAGAAAATTTGAAATCATTATTTCACTGTTTAATAACTCGTCATTGAATAATGTCGTAACAACAATTTTAAGAATTATGATTAGAGTTCTTAGGAGTGCTTGCATCCTTTCTAACCTTTCCTGGAGCTGACAGAATGCCTCGAAAGATGTTGTCTCGTCCTCGATTTCAACGATCTTTCCCTCGATGGGCTGAACTATTTTCTCCTGGTCCATTAACTTGTTCTCTTGGCGTTGGCTAGTTAAGTTTGACAGTGAATTCGTTCTGCCTGTATTAAAATTTTCCTTTTAACCGTTGGTGGCGTACCTATTAATTCAGGATGACCCTTTATTTTGGTTTTTTTACAGTTTTATGTGGACCCTTTTGCTTTTTATGGGATCTCGCTGCTGCCACCAAATTCTTTTGGGGTTTTTCCCAAGGACTGGGAGTGCTTTCCGCGGAGAAGATGCACCAGCCCTGATAAAACTTATACACGAAAAAAATTCTTCACTTTACTTTACTTAAGTTCTTTTTATTTTTTTATAGATGGCGATTAGAGGCCTCACCGTGTGTGGACATTCTAACTTGTTGTTACAAAGTCAAAATTTTAAATCATTAATGAACAACCAACCATCTGAACCTAATTTTAGGAGTTGCAACTATATTTTTATTAAAACTTCTTCCTCCTAATTTTCTAAGAGGAAAAATCGTTTAAAAACTGAGAGTCGATCACCTAATCAGAAAATTCGTTGAGTTAAATAAGTTTAAGTTTAATAATTGGACTTGAGGACATATACTTGGAGGAAGGAAAAAAATGTTTACTCCTCATTAATTCAGTTGGAAAGCCACAAGTGTCCACTTTCAAATGAAATCTTGATCGTTATCCTGCGAAGTTCTTGTGAGGAATTATAAGGATTTTACAAAGTCAAAGGGCATCAAGTCTTTGGGCGCCATTTCGAGGGGGAAGGAGTCTCCAAACAAGCGTTGAACAGGACATTTCAAGGAATCTATTGGTACACCGCACATCCTGTATATGACGATTGTTAAACTTTCCCCCTCAACGTGGATTTCAGTGCCTTCTTATGTTTTGTTTATCTCGTACTTAATTTTTGATTTATTTTAGCTTTAACAATTCAATTAACTCCTCTTTTTACCTTTCCAGGTTACCTGCGGAACTAGGCGGTGCACGGTACTAGTCAACATCAACACCAACACAATACTCTCTACGATTAGGAGAACTGGATATTGATCTCTACGTGCCTCTATGCCTGTACAATCAAAAATCGGTCTACATTCTTTCCTGATTCATTTGCAACCGTTGGTGAGGAAATTACACAACATAGAAGACTCTGTGGGGCCGCTAAGACGCTGATCAACAAAATTCCAGGATAAATAAAATTGTCCTTGTTTTAAACTTTTAAAGTCAATGCAATCTAATTGTAAAAAATGTTAATTTCTTGATTTTGCTCCAACTGCTTATTTCTTTTAAAATACCTGAAAAACAAGGACATTTGTGAGGAGACTTGTTTCCAATTTAGTCCTTGGGAGTATAATTAGACTAGAACACAATAAGGAGTTTGCGTTTGTACGTTTGAAGCAATAAAATTTATTGAATGTATTTAAAAATAACGTTTTTTCATTGATTTTTACCCATTATTCCAATTTTATCCTGTTAAAAAGTTTTATTTCCCTTTGGAAAATGCTTTAGAATAGTTTTTGCAAAAAACCGGATTCAAAAAGTCCTTAAAATCCCGAAAAATTCGCAAAAATCGCAAAAATCCCCATTCGCAACCAAAATTCAAATTTCTACAGTTGAGAAATTCAGATCGGCATTAGGCGACCATGATCTGCAGCAAGCAAATTTCTGGAATACTCGGTCTGGGCGCACTGGAAGGACCTAGACGGGGAAGTGTCTGGGAAAATTGATAGAATCAGCTGATATCTTTCCATTGACAGGCAAAAATTCCCGGCTTTTTTTGAAAAATTATGACAGATCACCGGAGCTTCTGGGGCAAATTTTAATTTTCTCAGTTCTCTGAGGATTTTAATTAAACAATTTCTTCGAATTTTAATCACAATTTTATTGAAAACAATATTTATAATTCGATTTTAGTTGTTTAGTTCGTAATCTTCTTCGGCATGTCAACTTATTATTCAATGTCCATGAGGAAATTTAGCCCAATTTCTGTACCTCTGGCTGCTACATATTCCTCCCGGGTTACCTGTGGAAATGAAAAGAAAAAGAATTAGTCTGAGAATTGCACAAATTTTAGCAGAAATGTAACTCAAAATTTGCATAATTGGCCGGCAGTCGCCAGTCGACCACAATTCAAAAGTGTAAATATCGTTCCCTCGTCGCTTTCTTGCCATTTAATTGACCATTCCTGGACCATTCAGCAATTTACTGCTTCCAAACCGTCTTTTACCATGTTTTTGCCCACTAAATTTTGTTAATTTCAATCCAAATCCGCTGTCAAGCGCCCGATGATCGTCCAACTGTTTTCCCTCGACAACAAATACCCATTTACGTTTTGGGTTGGAGTGAGAAAGGAATCATCAAGTGTTCCAGTCACAAATGGTTTAACATGCTAGAACAAAGGAGATGGCCAATACTCAAAATTCCTGGAATATCTACCAAAATTCGGTTTTGAGGAGAAGAAAATGGCCGAATACAGACTTGCCAGTTGAAAATCTCAATTTGAACTGAAGTGTACTATACTTTTTATGATACTTAATTCATAGTAATATCATTTTCATCCCTGTCCACACCGAACGCGTATTTTATTATCAAAATTAATATTGAGACAAAGCCTGATAACTTTATTCTTCACTTATGTGTTTATTTTAATCAGTTTTAGAATAACGAGTCTTTGGTATTATTTTTCGCGTTCAAAATTTAAAATAAATTGAGCAAAATTGCATAAATGCATTCCCAGCCATTTAAATGTCATTTCCCCAAAAGGCATAATTTTCTAACATAATCTTGAGCAAATGTTTACCAAAATGATTACATTTGCAATAATAGTAACAATACCTGGCCAGAAATTAACAAAGTTACATAAATGGGTATTAATACCTGTCCGGATGGTCAAGTGTCAAGTAAAATTGCAATTAAGACAACTGATTTTCCAACAACTGCTCCCTTTTACCTTGGAAGAACATTCTTTTCATAATTCAAAATTGGTCGATTCGAATTGAGGATTGCATTGCTATTGAGGTATAGTACACTTCAGTTCAAATTGAGATTTTCAACTGGCAAGTCTGTATTCGGCCATTTTCTTCTCCTCAAAACCGAATTTTGGTAGATATTCCAGGAATTTTGAGTATTGGCCATCTCCTTTGTTCTAGCATGTTAAACCATTTGTGACTGGAACACTTGATGATTCCTTTCTCACTCCAACCCAAAACGTAAATGGGTATTTGTTGTCGAGGGAAAACAGTTGGACGATCATCGGGCGCTTGACAGCGGATTTGGATTGAAATTAACAAAATAGATCGGAAGAG
>QYTT01086583.1:11914-36179 GCA_006980735.1 Dasypogon diadema
GGGGAATTTGATATGTCACACGGTACAGTTTGTAAAACTTTTTTTTTAATTTTCTAATTTGGCCCCCAAAAGTGAGGCCCATATTTAAAATTTATTTATTTATGTTACATGTCCGTGTTTGGATTATAGAAGGTCATACGTGTACCAAATTTCAACTTAATCGGTCCAGTAGATTCGGAGCAAATTGGCCTGTGATAAATCGACAGACAAACACACGAGTAGTCCTATAAGGGTTAGTTTTTTCATTCGGACGTACGAAACCCTAAAAATTATTTCATTCTTAAATAAACGTAAAAAAAACTAAAGCCTTATAATGTTATTGTATTAAATGTGATTCAAAATAATTATATTTTATTTTAATCTCAATAAAGCTTTGTAATATTCTTGATCAGTTCGAGGCAAAAAGGAAACAAACTTTTAATATTATCCATTTTATTTTGGTATGGGTTTATGGTGTCCTAAAACTTTAAATGGTTTTTCAAATAGATTTTTAGGTGTGCCCAATTTCTTTTTGGATAGGAAGACAATTATCGAAATAATTTTATAGTCAATTTCTCCTGTTAAAATTTTGTATTTAAAGGAAAATAAATCTTCCTGCTTATACATTAACATTTTGTCTTGTAAAGGGAACTTTTCAAAAATTTATATATTCCAATTTGATTGAAATCAGGGGTATTCATCTCAATTATTTTAAATTTAACCTTTTAATAAGTCATACTTTTCAAGTGCCTCACTAATGAAAGCGGCCTAGAGATTTCAACATCCTTTAAATATCTATCGATGACGCTATGGGCTGCGTCCTCGTCTTAAATTGAAGAACGGCCAAGTTACGAAAACTGTTTTAATATTTTATATTGCTATATGGTTACATTATGAGCTCCTGTCCAAATAGCGCATTAGGTAACTTTTGACATATTAAGCATCTGAAAAGTCGCAGTCAAATTGGATACATTTAATTTTCGCTTTCATTAAGGATTGTAAGAAATGTCCACAGTGCATGTTACATTTCAATTCAAGTAAGGCAAACTAATTTTTAAAAATTCGGCTGATCAAAATGCTTTCAAAATTTGCCAAAAGTGCTACATGATGGCGTTTACGGCAAACTATACGAATATTTATTTTTAGGCATGTACGGCAAAGTTTATACTGTATATCTCCCAAAAGAAAAGACGAAGAGCCAAACCAATGAACAATTCGGAAAGAGCATGTTAAATTTAGTCGCCACCAATATTAAAAAAAAAAAAAAAAAACTCAATTCGGCGGTTACAGCAAAGCAATTCTTGGGCGACGAACTGGAGAACTCATATTTGCTTTAAAAATGGTACAAATTTTTTGCATGATCTTCGAAGGACGTCCTGCTTGAGAGCTTGAGACGATAATTTTTAGTTAAAGCCCTGTAGGTAAGACAGCGAACTGGGGCCTTATTCACGAATTCGATTCGACTAAAATATTGGTCGTTATCAAATTTTCGGAATTCATGAATTCGATAATCATAAAGATACCACTCGATACTCGTGTGAAACTTCAACGTTTACATTTGTGTTGTCGTATCCAAGGCATGAAATTGTCGTTAGGCTTGCATGAAATTTATACTTTCTTATGGCAATGCTTTAAGTTCTTTACGATCGAATTCATGAATACGAAATTGATACCCAATCGAATATGATATTCGTATCGTATTAGTAATCAAATCGAATTCGTGAATAGGGCCCCTGATTTACATTGATCATTGCCTCCTGGGTTATACTAAAAACTCCGCTGCTTAATTTCTCATCACTTTGTGGCAGCTTCAAGCGTCGTAATAGACCTCCACCATTGGCTCAACAGAACCAAAAGAGGAGATCTCTACTAAGGGGCCTTATTCACGAATTCGATTCGATTAAAATATTGGTGCTTATCGAATTTTCGGAATTCATGAATTCGATACTCGTAAAGTTGCCATTCGATATTCGTGTGAAACCTTGTCGTTTACATTTGTGTTGTCGTATTCAAGGCATGAAATTATCGTGAGGTTTGCATGAAATTCATACTTTCTTATGGCAATGCCTTAAGTTCTTTACGATCGAATTCATTAATACGAAATTAATACCGAATCGAATATGATATTCGTATCGTATTAGTAATCGAATCGAATTCGTGAATAGGGCCCAAGATTAATAGCTTTAGGGTACACATCTCAATTTGCACTTCGCATATTTTCAATTAACATCTCGCTTCAAAAAGACTCTGCAGCCTCAGGCAGGCGGCATCGAACGCGAGCTTACCTTCCACTACAGGATTAGTACATGTCTTATTTCCTCCACCCAATTATTGTCCATAAAAGATTCTCTTCCTCACTGTATTTAATCAACATTCCTCGTTTTTATGATTTCTGCATATTGAGAAGGTATTATAGCTTTATAGCCAAGACTCAGGATTAGGTGCAAATTTTTTATACCTGTCTACTGCCAAAGACAGCTTTGGCTCCAATTCCAAGGTTTCAAAAAAATTTAAATGTACGGAATTACCTTTCGATTCAATCCCCGAAGCTATTCTATTTTCTAATAAAATTAGCGACGTATTATTGACGTATTCGTTGTTTGGTTGTCTGCATTGTCACTTAAATTGTGTTGGCTGTATTTCCAAAGTTGCGCCATAATTCTAAGTATTTAATACTTTTATATGATTTAAATTTAATATTAAACATTCAATTCAGAGATTTTCCTCTCTGAGATTTTTGCTTTTTTTCTAAAACTTCCACTGGTAATAATTTCTTTGAAGACGTTGAACGTATTTAAGATATTTATTCCGCTCTATTCTACTTTGAAACTTTGGGATGTTTTAGGTAGTATTTCAATGTAGAATATAAAGAATCGAGGAACGGCATCCTGAGATATGTAAGCACAAAAATACTGTTATCATCGCCATGATTTTTCTACGAATTCTACAACTTTTAATTCCTTGAATGGCTTTCAAAACGCCATACATAAGCAGGTTACAATGAGTAAAAGATATGACACAGTTTCTTAATAATACCTACTAAAGTTATGAACTTTTCCACAATTTTTCGAAAGTCATATCTGCCCTAAAAGGCAGAAAATATTTTAGGAAAATAAATTCTATTTACAGATATAACTCGATTAATGTTATACACACAATTTTATTGAAATCACAAGTAATGCGTTCAGAAGTGTGAGTCGAGTTTCCATAGTTTTATCCTAATTAATTCACTATGTGTCATTTGCACATTCAAGACGAATAAAGTTTTAAGGGTTTCTGAGCGATGAAATTATGTAATTAAACCTACACTACTTAATTGTCTCCGAACAAATTTGCGTGCTATGCGTCCCGCAGCAGACTGTAATAGATATTCTTGTGCCAGCACAAGACCTCAGCTCCTAGTCCTCATTTATTTAAGGCAGAGTTTAGTACTATTGTCTGTCTCGAGCTCGGGATTTGTGTGTTAGAAGGCGATTACATTACCCATTAGTAAACTAGTACGAAACTTTCTAGGAACATATTGCCACCCATAAAGATAAAGATTCTCCTTGGATCCTCATAAACCCAGTGAAATACAATACCTATATACATCTTCATGAAAAATCATTACGTCCGGAATCACCTGAGGAACCCAAATATCTGCTCTCGTTTCATTTACCATTTTAAATATGTCCATAAACTGGTCCTTCTCTGGACCTTCTCTTCTTGCTCCAAGAAAATCACACAGTGTTTGGCATCGTGCTGTGTAAATTTTCACTTTTCTTTTGTAACCATCTGAAAAAACAAAATCCACAATGAAACAATTTCATAACCTACCTAATTATTTCTCTTAACCTGAGTATATTATTTACTAGAAAGCAGGAAGAGACATTAATTGGTGGGGAAAAAATTCACTATACTGCAGAGATACGCTACACTTACAGGTTATTTTTTCATTTAATAATTATTAAATTTTTTATGTATTCAAAACAAACAAAAAGAAACTAAGCGGAAATTTGTGACCTCTCTATAGTTTGAGATAGAAATGGTGACATTAATTAAGTGAAAACATTAATTATGTAAAATGTTTAGAGCTTGCAAGACAATAAATGTTATAAAATCTCGTAGGCTTAAATATATATAATCAAAATGTACTTTACGATATCTCAAGGGTGGGGGTGACTCTTAAGAGAGTGCTTTTTGAAAAACATTATTCCGCAAAATGCGGAACTTGCGGAAACATGAAAGCAAGCAACACATTGTGCTGAATACAACAATAAAATATATAAAGAAAACCCCAGCACCCATTCGACTCTCCTGCCATCCGTAATCGTTATGCATAGCTTGGAGTAAAATGAGATACTGTGGCTCAATAATATGTAGACAGATTTTTATTTTTTCAACTAGATATCGTAAAATAATATACAACTCTAGCTGACAATATACTCCTAAAATTTTGGGTCCAAATTCGAAGTATTTTTCGAGTTACGACCCAATGAAAACCACGTGTCGAACAGGTATACAGCGCCCTACACTTTCTCCGATTTTCAAGAAGACTCTTGCCTCGGCTCATGTTCCGTATTGAATAGGTGAGCCAATATTTGTGTTTATGAATCGGGACAAAATAGTCGAAGCTGTAAGCCATGAACTGACCTTGAGCAATAACACATGAACCGTCTTTTTTTAACGTTTAATGACAAATAAGCACAGATGTCCACACCAAATGCATTGCTTGGGACCAGTTTTTCGGCCAGCAGAAAAAACAGACGATTTAACAAAAATATACCCAAATATTTCTCACAGATAATTATTTCTATTATAATTTATATGATATTAGCTAATTAGTTTTTTGGTGTTATTGAATAACCGGTTAAATTAAAATAATCTTGATTTGTTTTTAATCAATTTTAACTTTTTAACGCAACAATGCGCCAAGAATAAACTCTCCAATTTTATATTTGTTTTTAAATTCTGAAAATTTCTATTTTAAAAAACAAGTTGCTGTGTTATTTCACCCTGATAACTGCGTCCACAACCACTTCCAATTGTTTATTTTTTTATCATTAATGAGTAGATAATGAAAGCTATTAAAATATTTGACATTCTTAAAACGTATTACGCCTTGTTCTTTTCTTATCTTAAGTGCTGTTAAATTTAACGCATGGAAAATTTAACACATCTTGGCGGGGTCAAAACACTACAATGATTTCACATTACATTTTACATTCAATAATGAATTTAACTTCTTTTGTAAAGGAATCAACACAAAACATTGAAAAATATTTAAATTTATATTATTAGAGAAAGGAGTCCAGGTCTCCTGAAAGTGAAAGTGGTAAACGATGGCTTCAGGTAGGTTGGAGCGAAAATAATTACGAAGCATTCCTGCCAACTGTTTCCATACAGGCAATTAATCTATCTGGATATGCTATTTTTTAATTATCTTTGCCTTGTGCTTGGCTAAGTCACTTTTACTACATGAGAGCGGAGCAAGGGAATCAGGAGCGACGTGATCTCCTGGTGATGGAACCGTCGTACGTGACGCTCATGTTTGGTTGGCCTCTCGTCCCAAATTGGATTCCTCTAGGAAGCTATGATCGTTAAGCGTCTGTGCAGTTTTATTTCTTTGCGTGTTGCTAGCTTCGTGTGAGGATTTCCCAATTGAGGAACCCTTTGATTATACTTTTAAGGACGAAACCCTCTGGTCGCCCGGCACCTATCTGTTGGTCGGCCTTTAAGGCCTAGGCCCCTTTTGTTGGAACGCAAAATGGGGTCCTTAAGAACCAAGACCGTCTGGCATACACACTGAGATATGGCGTCTTACAGAAAGTGTATCCGGTTTCGTAGCTACAAGTACATATTGAATCATACCTTTGGAATCGTTCGACGTACGGAAACCTAATTGGTCTTATTTCACAGGTAATTGATTGAACTTTATTTAGGTATCAACTTTATTCATGTAGATATTTCCACTCAACGAACATTGCTTTTCAAATTTTCCTTTTTCAATAAATTTTAACAAAAATTGCATACCAAAAAAGAAAAAAAATTATCAGTATCCTCCTGGACAAAGTTTAAAATCTGGGTTTCTTTGAAGCTGAAATTGAGGTCAAGACAAAAAGAGAACGTGGGTTCAGTAGGTAATTGCGGGAATGAGAATCTGATTTACGCTGAGAGAAACGAAAGGGAAGGCCCGAATGCGGAGAGCTTTGAGTGCGCCAGAAATTTCTCGGAAAATTGGTGGCTGGATTACAATTATCTTTCTACGCCGGATAATTAAAGGGTAAGTTCCTAAGCTTCCATATACCTAAGCTTTATTAGTACAACAAAAGTGCAATTTTGGGAGATGTTCTTGTATATACGTATAAGCAAATCTTCGGGGGACACTGCGCAGACAAAAAAAGGAAAGAGGTCCCCAGAACCAAGGAATTAAGGAATTAAATTTTTTTATTTATCCTTGCATCAGTGTAAATTTAAGAATTAAAGATAGAGTTTACCTGGAATTTTCTTTTGGTGGTAGCATATTCTAATTGTATTTTAGAGTGTACAATTTTATAGATTTGTGGAAAAAAATGTAAAGTGATTTGTGGAAAAAAATGTAAAGTGATTAGGTAACCTGTGCCGTCTATCCTTTCTTCGTTGTTAAACTGCGGGCCTTCTTCTGTGCGATCCCGACCCCCGATGAGATGAGCCGTAGAAAATTACCTGGAGATATTAGCAGAACGAAAGGACTCGGTAAAGCCTGAAATATAATGAATACGACACGACATTGTCGTCGACAAATTAGATTCTGAATATATGTGACGACATTAGGTCATAGCAAATGCGACGACACGACAAAATCGTCGACAAAAGTTTGGTCAAGAACGGAATTTTGTCGTTGTCGCATGCGACATTTGAGTTTGACATTTGTCTGAGATAAAGAAGTAGTAAAGAAAATTAATTTTATGGAATGTTAATGCTCTAGAAAGCTTTAAAACGAAATAAATTCACTTTTAGCATTGAAATTAATTCCCGTCGCACAATATTTTCCATTGTGCTTGCTTTCAGCTGTTATAAATGACAACGACAATGTCGCATTCACAGTATTCCATTTCCGACAAATTACTACGCCGAATGTCGACGACAAAGTCGTGTCGTATTCATTGTATTCCAGGCTTAAGTGGGTTCCCGGCTCAAAACAACTTTTTTTTGTATTATTGGTTCCTAAAAGATTCGCCGCTTGAGTAATTTTCATCCGCGACGAATCAGCCATCATCTGAAAAGGTTGGCTGGATGAACCATACTACCGCAGTATGAAAAAGTAGATGATTATGATTCTAATCCCAAATACTGCAAAAGTGAAGGAGTTAACTAATATAAATAATTTCAATCCATTTTACTCATATTGTTTATAATAATTTTTTTTTGGAAGGGTGTAGGGCCCACTGTTCCTCCACCATGGGTAGTTAGTAAACGGGACAGATCCAAACCTTAACTCAACCACCCGGTCGCCTTAGTAAAAGCTAGAATACGCTCCCAATCCCTTTCGCCTGACTGATACAGTTCGTCAAGGAAGTAGCTTCCCAAGCACCTGAGTCTCTTCACCGAGAGCGACGGACAGTAGCACAAATACGTCACAGTCTCCGTTTCATCCTCGCATCCCCTACATTCGGCATCGTTAAAGCGACCGATTCTGTGTTGGTGCGCTTTTAGGAATCCATGTCCTGTTAGAATTGAAACCAGCAGTCTAAATGATGGTTTGTTTAGCCGGAGAATTTTTGACGTTGAGCTAGCATATTAGGTGGGCCCCACAGTTCCTTGGTCGTTCTAGCAACCGGAGTCACGTCCCACAGTCGGTGGTTGTTCGCCCAGTCTGCAATACGCCCAAGTAGATATCTAATCGACATCCCTGTAGGGAGGTTTGAGAACCAGAGACAGCTCGCTCCCTCGCCAAGTCGTCTGCTTTCTCGTTACCGTGTATACTACTGTGGCCTGGCGTATAAGCATAGAATGCTTAGGTGATTTTTCCGGTACAGATCGTTAAGGACGTGTTTGCAGTCTCTTGTCAGCTTGGATGTTACTGAGGGTTTCATCAGGGTCTTGATAGCCGCCTGGCTGGCCGTGCAGATCGTGGTATTTAGCCCCTCAGGTTGCAAAGACCTTGAACTTCGATTGGCAAAAAATGAAGAATGAATTCTAATGCCCGCGTGTTCGTTGAACTGAGTGCCCCCGATATGCTGAGTAAACACAACTTTTGCACTTTTTCTAATATCTTGCGGTTGCGTACCACCACACCGCGGTACCATGAGTAATCATGGGTCGAATGACGCTGGTGTTACTTGATTATCTGCGAGATATAAATGGTGAGTGATTGAAGTCCTCTAATGTTCATTTATTTATAAACTTTATGCATTTCCTCCAAAACATTGATGGATTTTAGACGATGTTTTGCAGTCATCGATATTTTCTCAACGATGGTAACATCGATATTTTGCTTCGATTTCCCATCCCGACTTATAACCCATCTCCTCTCCACTTGAAGGCAGCAGCAGCAGATATTTTTCTTTCTTCGTTTTCTGATAACATTCGGTATGCAACAGTTTTCCATTTATTTACAAAATAACGGAAAGTTATGATATAGTGCATAAATTATGTAAATCGAATACGAATATCTATGGGAAAAATTTTATGAACATATACTAGCCAAAGGAATCACGACTTAGCAATTTTAACCAGATGTATTGCCACCTGGATACTGGAAGCGTAAAAATTTCATTTGCTACGTAGAATCACAAAAAATTTCATATAATAAAAACATCACTACATGCTTATTGCAGACTGTGCTATGAAAACAAACTAAACGTACAGGGTCATGCCTACATGTTGAACACAAAGTGATATGATAAGGAAGTTAAATATTTGAATGCAAATTCGCAAAATAAAGAAAAACTCCACATCTCCGTGGATTGTTTAACAACAAAATTACTGAAGATTAGATAATCGCTACAAGGTACGTACATATAAGCGATTCATAGATAAGTATACGTTTGGTTCGTTGGCCTCACGAAATGTGATGCATTTTGCAACATGCATTTTCATTTCGATGGATTTAATTTCCGCAATTTTCCACTAAGAAATGCCGCTGGTTACACAAAAAAAGAAAAAAAAAACAGAAAACTATTCACTGTCTGGTGGCAGGAACAACAAGAAAAAATTAATTATGAAATTGCTATTCCTCAGCAATAAATCAAATTGACTCGTTTAAAATGCAAGAGCAGTCACTGTGGAGTGCAAAAAAAAAAAAACAAAAATCAGTCGTTGGTCTCATTGTTGAGCGACATTTTATGTGCTGCGCCTTTTGTTTGGTAAGTACTTGAATCGCTTCACCTCTAGCGTATACAAATAATTTTTTTCTTTCAGTACAAACACCTGTGTAAATTCTTTAGAATAAAATGGCTTCATTACTGGGACGTTTACATATTTGGAAATACTTATTGGCCGCGAGGACGGCTTTAAAAGAGCACACAGAAAAATTCAAGCGCAGGCATGATATGAATTATAATTTAAAAATTATTTTAGTGTGGTGGTAGCTTCAGTTTTTGGTTTGCTAGTGTTTGGCTACTTCCATATTTCATCATCGTTCTTTCGAAAATTGCATTTTATCAAAGCAAATAACTTTGCACTTAATGCTCACAGCTGTTCATGCAATTTTCGCACTAAATATCTATCATCTTTACATTTTAGTCTGCAGAGAAATGATTTATGGGCAGTCGGGGTTAGACGAATTGAATCATGCACTTAAATAGCGACTGTGAGATGAAAATATGCAGAAAATAATAAAATGAACTAACTCTGAACATTTCTGCATACTACATATTGTTGAAAATTAAATGCAAAATGGAAATTTATTTATTTTATTTATCCTTCAATTGTCAGAAATACTTCACCTTTCGAAGATAAATAGTGAAATATGATTCCACCATATTTTGCGGTTGGTGGAAGTGAGTTTATTGAGACAAAAGTAGTTTGTGAAACAATTTAAGCAAAGAAAAAATAGCCAAGATCATTGCATTTAAATAATAATTGCCTTGGCAAAAACAAATATTCAGTAGATAATAACTAATGAACAAAACAGAATAGAAAAACAACACTTCTATGGAAAGAAACTAGTATCTCATTTCTTATATTTTGAAATAGTTCAACGAACGATAAAAAAAACATATTTAAATATAACGAGAAACAAGAAACTTTCTGATTTCATGCCAATTTCAAAAAGAAAACTCTAATGATAGTTTATTCAATAGTAAAGCACAAAATATCGAAACATCAGTGTCACAAGTTATACAAAAGCTTTTACCACCTCCACCTTATTGTGAACAACATCGTAATATAAATATCAGTTGTCTGCTTCCTAGATAAACACTGAGCTTATATAACAACTAAAAACAGTTTTAAGAGAGAGAGAAAGATACAGTAATGTGTATAGTACAATTTATTAGACCATGTCTATTACCTTAGTGAAAAATTATATTACCGACCGAATACATCATGTACAGATGTAAGGGTGACATCTCGAATACAATGAGATTGTCGTTTGGCATGCCACAAGATTCAATTTTAGGCCCACTTCTGTTCTCCTTGACTTAGAACTTGTGGAGTTTTGTTAAATATACCGACGACGTATAATTATACTTAGCAGCTCGTAAAACTGAAATCTACGATGCCATCTCTAATATGAATAGTGATAAAGATCGTGTGTATTCTTGGATTAAATGCTTGGGCTAAACTTACTTCTTAACACTAAGAAAAGCAAGAGTATCAGTATCTTTAAAAAAATGTCATTGATACCAATACCTTGCCACGATTTTCACTAAACTATGAAGTTGTTCCATTTTTGAGACAGGTTAAAAATCTGTAAATTACTTTTAACTGACCACACTAAGTTGACATGTGTCCGACCACACTAAGTTTATAGCTGGAAAGATTTTCGGACGACACGACAATTATGTCTCATATTAATTATTGCGATTGTTTCTTCCCATCCGCAAATGCTGTCTGCATGTTAAAATTGCAAAGAGCCTTCAATGATCGCGTTCACTTTGTGTTCCGCCTGCGTTGCTTTGGCCATGTGTCGCCTTATAGCAATTGAGTACTTGGCATAAGTTTTACGTTGATTTTCGTAAGTGTATCTACTTGTATAAAATTATTAACAGACATACGCCTTCCTATTTATATGAAAGCATTCTCAAAGAATCCAAAATTTATTAATTCTTTAGATGTAAATATCTGCAATTGCAAAGCTCTGGAACAGTTTGCAAAAAATCAAAATATCTTGATAGGAAGGATTAAATGTCATAGAGTATAGAATTCTAAAATATACGTACAGTTTGCAAAAAATCAAAATATCTTGATAGGAAGGATTAAATCTCATAGAGTATAGAATTCTAAAATATACGTAATATACAGGGTGTCTGGTAATTAATCGATATGCGGTATACCAATCGATTCCTTGAAGCGTCCTGATCAATGTTTGTTCGGAGAACCCCTCCCCCCTTCAAAATGGCGTCCAAAGAATTTATGTCCTCCGACCCTATAAAATTTTATAACTCCTACAAGGACATCACAGAATAACACAGAATTGATTTGAAAGAGGTTTTCAATGTTATCTTACTTGTCTAGATCAGTTGTATCCTTGGAAAGCTATTCAAGTTAAAAGTTGAAAAATGTGAATTTTTAGTCATGTGAATTTTTTGGTCAAACGATAGAATCGGTCCACAATAGTTCGGTTAATTGAGGTTCTACTGTACGAAATTTCTTGAGAACAAAATTACTTTTTATCATAGCGGTCCGCCAAACAGTTTTTCTTGCAAAACGGAGATCGAATTCGTGATTGACGGCTCGAAAACCCCGGCATTTTAAGGTCACCATTCTATTTTTTTTTTTAGAAATCGAAAGTCAGGTCAGGAAACCCTATGTACTAGATTTCATGGAAATCGAATAATACATCCATATAATGGTCAGCTTTTTGAAATTTGACCGCACTGTGCGCTCTCCTGACATTAACAGCTAGCTTAAAGATGATTACACACTGCATAAGACAAAAACGAAATGTTTTGTCTTCCAGAAAATTCATCTGATGTAAATTATAAAAGACAAAAAGAGAAGACATTTCATAATTTCTTTTCATTTCATTTAAGTCTTCGCATACGGATTCAGAAGATGAAATGGCTGCAGTATTGGCTTGTACAAATTTCATATTCAATCAAGTTCAGAGACGTTGGTGGATGGATTCATTTACGACACACAGCACGAACGAGAGCAAGTATTGACGTCTTAATACGTTGACTGCCGCAATCGTCATAAAAGTTTTCGTGAGAGAATTCCGTGTTAAAATGCCTTTGTCGTGAGAGAGCTTTTAAATACCAGTCACCGGTGACCGGCACGGCAGTCAACGTGTTAATATAGGTATAAATAGACGGAACGTTTCCGAACAAACTCATACTAGATATTCATGCCAAAAGTGCATAAAAAATGTATGTTATTAAACAAAAATTATATAAGGCAAAAGCTATATATATTGTTTTGTATATGTACAGTAAAATTTTCTGGATACTTTGCAGAGAAGGCGAGCCCATTAATCAGTAAGAAAATATTTTGATTTTGCTGAATAAAAGACTTTTTCGAAAGAAACTTATATTGTGCATTGAGTTTAAAAAAATTGTGAATAATTGGCATAATTAAATTCTTTAAATGATTTTACGTGAAAGGTGTACGTGTTAAAAAAAAAAAGACTGTTTCGCTAGTAATCCTATCAAACAACCCATAAAAATCTCAGGCAATCCTGCTTTAAATTTACCGGCACGAATTCAGCAGAGCTTCCTCATTCCACAAATGTGACATCTGTAGGCCTATTCGAAATATTATAACCAAAATATATACAAATTCCTAGCATCTATAGTGGTATCTATTTATGTCAGTTATAAATATGATCAATACTAATATCTTGGAAATTTTTTTACTCATAATATGAACGTATCGCTATCTAATGTGCTAATGGATTTAAAATGACAAACCTCATTGAGACTGAGAAGACCTAGGCACAAACCACTAACCTAACCTGTAGGAAGCGAACTTTTATTTTAAGCTTGGCATAAACTTGAAATATTGTTATTCATTTGTCCTTACTTCTTCTACGTCTCATATTTTAAAGTAGCAATAAAAGTTCTGCAAATTTCTACTACTATTTCCTCTTAAGTGAAAATAACTACTTATTTTCGCATTTATAACAAATTCATAGTGTGTTGTTTCAAGTGTCTGATGTACTTCGTGTAAATTGGTAATTTATTTACTTTCAAAAATTCCCCAAATAAAATTGTCTGAAATAAAGGTGTCGCAATAATTCACTTGAGGAGGTCTCGGCCTGGTTTACTCTTTTGGAAAGTCAACAATTTTCAGTAATTTATTGCATCTGCTGCTCAGTGTGTTCAATGTAGGGAAAAACTAATCAAAAATCAACTTATCACTGGTATTCAGAGTGTTGGAACCAGGATGTAATTTTCAAAACCACTTGAACTGCTCAAGCTGAATCAATATATTCTGAGAGTTGGAAACCCCCAGCACTACTGAAAAATACCAGATACGCCAGCATCTTTCAATTATCTCCCTATGAAAGAAAATCTTATATTGTGAGAATTTCCTTGTTTTTGTTGTAAGCTTCGCCTCAAGGCAGAAAATCTGGCAGTTCAGTAAAACTTAGATCGATAATTTCTCTCTATTGCTTTGGCTCTGTATACTGCGACGATAGACTGATCCGCTTGACAGATTTCATGCGATACACTAGCATTAGTAGAAATAAAAGATTCCTTTCATTTTGAGGTCAAGTCTACTTACGTAACTCGTACATTTTCCACAATGTTTCAGAAAATTGCGGAGGGATCGAATTCTCTGTATTCGAGTTTGTACAGCAGAAAATCGGCTCTAGAGAGGAAAACAGCTGGATTTTCTGTAGAAAATTCCATCCAAATCTTCAGAAAATAGATGGACATGGATTCTCACAGGGAATATGTTTGGTAAAGCTACTGCAATTAATTCTGCACAGTATTTTCAAAGCTGAAAACAATGAGTAACTACTCTACTTTAGCAAAGTACTTTTGTACTATCCATTTTGAGAAGTTTCATTTATCTAAGCCAGTAAAATAGTGACGAATTCTTTGTCAATGAAAACTCAAATATATGTACTTCATTACAGTTGAAATTTCCTTCGAGTACAAATTCAAATTGCAGTGAGGTAATTCAATTTTTTACATGCACTCACGAAATCGGGGATTTACCATTGCAATCCAAATTCCCAAGGAAAGATAAATATTCTTCTCATTCCTGAACAGCATTTATTGTATTTCCTATATTCCATGAGAATGTAAATCCCCCTCATTATCTTCCCATCTATCGTCACATCTGATCATTAATATAACTAATGATATTTTAATCAGTCAGAGATTGTTATTTCCGGTTCACTTAGAAGACAGAAGTAAGAAATAAAAACGGAATTGCAATGCTGCTGAGTACGCAAAAAAAATTTTCCGAATTAATTTTTAGCAACGCAAACCTCTCAAAATCTTTTATAATACCTAAAATCTTTACCTTGCACAGTTTTTAAAAATCATAAAACATTTGGTGGTTATGGTGGTTCAGGTAAGATGTGCTAATAACGAATGCTAACAATCAAAGTAAAATGAGACCTTACATCGCCCAAATAAAGGCCTTGCGGTTAATAATTTCCAGACGTTTTTATTCAGGTGTTGCCTTCAACGAATACAATTTTAATTAGCATCCAACATTTCGTGCTCTAAGAAAAGCTTATGGCTTCTGCATTCAATTTCAATTCCATCAATAACATAATAACTCCATAGAGGAAAGAATTGAAGGTTATAAGATCTCTTTTTAGCACCACTTTTTCGAGGTATTGCCTCAGTTCAGGGGACAACCCAAAGATGCACACAGCACAGGTTAAGCGGAAGTAAATTTTTTGGGAAGAGGAGATTAGGGGATTTTAACCTGACAAATGTTGGTAATCATTTCTGGCATGAATTTTTTACTGTGCAACTTCATCATACTGGGCTTCGCAAGTACAGTTCATGTCAGCATAATTGCCTCAACCACTAATAATTACCGTACCCATTGCAGGAGTGGGACCCGCGCTCACAGAAGAGAAAATCTGCATCTCTCTCCCGGAATGCTGGTTCCAAAATAGACGTGAAAAGCAATCCCCTTAATTACAGATCAATAGAAATCACCAACTAAGATTTTCGTCCTCATATTAACGTGCAACTCGTGAAATAGCTCAAGACTAAATCACCGAGCGCATGACTCCCAACGTAGTCGTTGTACTGTCGGGACTAGTTGCAGTAGATATATATATCGCTTTAAGACTACTGTATGCCCTGGAGCCGTTATTGGCAAATCTTCGTCAGTCTTCGATTCACCTACCGTATGTCAACGAAAGACCTCTTAAATTTGCGTATGCAGACGACCTAGCTATTTGCATAAGGAGCAACAAGGATTTCCCCAATATTTCGTGATGGTTTTGAGCAGTACGAGCGAAGGGCGGGTGTAAAAGTCCTGAATAAGTGCCAGGGCTTATGGTGTGGTAGATGGCAATGGTCTTGGCAATCGCGATTGTTCTCCCTTTCGCCGAAGACGTGGACACTTGTGAGAAATTACTTTACCCTGCCTGCTCCACCGTACTGAAGGCAGAGTGCTTTGAAGAGGGCCTCGCCAAGCTACATCAGGCAAAAGTAGTGGATGCATTTTTGACAAGAGGAAAACGATGGTTCGCTGAAAGCATACTCTATATGGCAGTCTGGGTGGGTAGTTTCGGCCTCACTGAATTGGTCGCAAAATTTAGATGTCTCCAGGTTAGAGCATTCCAACAATCGTGTTTTGCCACAGGGACACGATAAATTCTCAACCATGGGAGAGTGCGGAATAGGTCCTTTCCTCACGACTGGTCCCATATTCTGATTTGCGCGATCTAGATCTAAAGCAGATTCTGGCCAGCATTCTACTTCAAATGGAATGAATTAGGTTAAACGCAGTTTACGCGGTTTCCAATCGGCGACAATCTGGAATTAGTGGACAACCCTGTGCGGTGATAATTAGCAGAGTGATCTACAGTTTTCCGTCCAATTATAAGGACTGCTGCATCATAGCCTTGTGCATTCATACCAGTTGCCACACATCGACTGACGGGTTGGTGTTCAGCGGTTTTGTTCGCTCTGCGGCTAGAAGAGTGCTCTCTTTCACAGGTGACTTCAAGAGCCTTATTGGTGACGAGGGTTGCCAGATTGGCTATTTCAGCTTCACTACAAAATTTTGTTGTTTACGATGTTTCCAATTTTTTCAGCAAAAGGACAAAACCAAATCAGATGTTTTACTATTGAGAGGTAGTCGTGGCATAGTGCATTTTTGTTATTTTAGTAGTGATTATTTCAGTGACACATCTTTGTGGTATTTTTTAATCTTTGGTTACAAATACCGCGGAAGAGGTGCAAAGATGAAGCGATGGAGGAGAAGCTTGTGGGAATTTTAATTATGCAGGCTGGTCCTGCCCGACTCTTTAGTTAATTCAAAATTGCTTGTGTCAAAATTCGATCTTTTGGGTCTAGATTTTCAAAATTCAAGATTCTGATGAAGATTCTACTTATGTGATAGCTATGTCTTACTATCTGGTGGTATGGATAACGTACCGCCATCACGTACAAGCACTGGAAAAGCTTCAAAAAGTTAAGTTTAGCTTCTTCTCATGTTTCTTATTAATATCTGCTTACAGATGGGTTTTATTTCTGTAGGGCCTAAACTGTGGGGCTTGGTGGACTGCACAGAACAACAAAAATTAAAACCACGACTTCACTACTTGGCTGTTTATTACAGAGTGTCCGATAGTTATCTCATATTTCTGGTTCATAGCAAACCATACCTCAGTTAGCAAGCCGTTAGGTATTGACGTCACAATTGATAACAAGCAATTTAGAATTTTTGAAATTTAGTTATTTTGTCGCTATTTGTTTACATTTCTATTTTTGTTTTCTTACGTTGGTTAGTTAAACTTTAGTACTATCTACTTTTGTTAAACCCATTAACAATAAAGTCAAAGAAAAATTTGGCAGCACCGATTAGCCCACGTCTATCTCACGGACTTTACTTCCATCACTAAAACAGATATCAGCAGAAATTGCATTTCAATTGCAAAACTGAAACGGCTATGTAAATAAGTAAATATTTGGGGAAATTGCTTTTAAAAGTTGCGAAATCTTCCCGTGCACAGTGAAACTAAACTCCCTGCCTTTTTAAAATAAATTTTAAAATACTTTCATTTTTATGCGGAAACTGCAAGAGCATCGAGTATGTAATGTCGTGTTTATCAGGAAATCTATTTTTTGAAGTAGAGAGAAGAGTTTTAAGGTCTGCAAAATACAACCTGTTGAGTAGGTAATTTTTGATCAAGTTCCGCTGAGCCTTAACAGAAATTTATTACCCATGGACACAGTTAAACAAATATGTAATAGGAAGTAGTCGTGGAGATCTCTGGGAAGTTAAGGTATTAAAAGGGCATAATACCAAACTAGGGAGCAATATACTCAGTTTTCAGAAAACTAATTCAAATCTCAATAAGGTGTTGGATGTATGAATTGATGTCCAGCCCCCTATTTACGCTTTAAACCTTTAGAAGACAACCACCTTACAGCTAAATACGTCCGAGAATGCCGTTGTAAAAAGAAGTCCAAATGGAGGCACTGAACCAAAGCGCACTAAACAGACTACGAATAGAACCGAAGCAAACATCTGTAATTAACATAAAAAAGTAAAAGTAAAACGACAACAAGAAAGGTATGCCAAATTACACTCCCCGCGTCCAAAACAAATTAAGCTCCGTTCAATGAACCGCAATGATAAAAACTTTCACGACGCCAACCAATTAAATAGTGAATTGACGAAAAACTCACCGGACAACATTTTGATAATGCGGGCCAGACGTGGTGCCGGTGCTCCAGTCGACGTTCTCTATATCCGAGGAAGCTTTTCCTGTCACAATGTCGCCAGGCATTTTTGTATCTTTCACTTGAACGCCTAAAAACAAAACAAACTTCTTCCCTCTACCAATGCAAACTAATAATGTGTAGTTTAATAAATCAAACTGCCCTCAAACAATTAAATAAATTGCAATAATCACTTCAATAAATATTTTATTGTTGACATTTTTTTGTCTCACGAATTATATTTTTCTCGCACTTGCTTCGGTTGGTGTCCTACTTGAGGGCACCCCAACACAAAATTCTTCACAGTCGCACTATTATGTAATTGGATAAAAACCTAACGTGCATTAATATGCCATCGTATCACTAAAATATAGCAAAAAACATGCTCAATTTTGTGAAATGCAGTCGACCAAAACGTGCAAATCAGGATTTTCCACTCGCAAACGAGTTGTCAAAACCACCGAACCGCGGTGTGTACGGCAAAAGCAGCCACGGTAAAACGAAGCAGTCCCAGCTCCAAGCTCCAACCAAAGCAAAAGCAACTCCCCCCGAAAAAATTGACATTTGTCGGTTCGGGAGAGAATCCGAAGAGAGAATTTGTGGAAAAACAGGCTCACCGACATCTGGCAATGCTGGTTTATTTGGAGTGAATCCGTTCGTTTCAGTATCGAAGTGCGATTGATGCGAAAGAAGCGATAGCGATAGAAACGATAAAGCGCAATAAAACTCCACCAGATGTAAGTTCGCTGATAATAAATAAATGCACGGAAATAAAGGCCGTGTACCAGTTTGGCTTAACTTGTATTTTGCTAGTACTCTCTCATGAGGTAACCCACAAAATCCATGAAATGTAGACTAAACGTGGACTATCTGTGGACAGGTCAAAGCGGACAGACATTTCCACAGGCATAAATAAAGGCCAATTTACATTACTGCAACATTGCAAGCAAACAGTGCGAGTGGGATAGAGAAAGCTAACATGATAAAATACGAAAAAAGACAAAACATATGCCAACAAAATTTTACGAGCTAAAATGTCAGTTTCCCAGCTGGAATTGAATTTTTCTTTCCCCTTCATTCTTTGTCTTTTTTTTTACACATATCATCAATTAATAAAACCATCTCGTTCAGGTTTTCAGTAAAAAAACATGTTGCTGCTATGTAAATTGGCATTAAGGGTGATTTTTCTTAAACAGGTATGTATAGTGTTATTAATTTATTTGTATATTTGTTACTTTTGAAATAAGAAAAGTTAATATAAATTTTAAAATAAGAGTTTTAGTATTTTTATAACTTTTTCCAAATGTTTTCTGCGTATAACAAATATAATCTTAACAGTTTTAATGTTATGATAGGAAGGTAAATTATATTTTGCTGATTTTCATTCATGTTTATATTTTGACATTAGGCAGCAAAAGAAAAATGGCACAGCTATTTATACTGCCCTCTAAGGTGGCGTTTAGACATACTAATTTCTAGTACTAGAAACTAGTACTAGAAATTAGTACTTCGTTTACACCTAATCCGAAAAAATATTTTGGTATGTCAGTTCAACATGTCAAATCAAGAAGTTATATCCCCTGCTAGCTTTCTGCTCATTTTGCAAAATGTTGTCAAAAATCAGCTGATTTGCGTGAATAAGTAGACTCCACACATTTGTATACCAGATTTTAGTATGAAAATAGGAAAGATGGCTATTTTTCTAGTATTGCAATCCGATTTCTGTACTAGAAAACCGGACTGTTTAAGGCCAATTTACATTACTACTACATTGTAAGCAAACAGTGCGAGTGGGATAGATAAAGCTAACATGATAAAATACGAAAAAAGACAAAACATATGCCAACAAAATTTTTACAGGCTAAAATGTCAATTTCCCCGCTGGAATTGAATTTTTCTTTCCCCTTCATTCTTTGTCCTTTTTTTACACATATCATCAATCAATAAAACTATCTCGTTCAGGTTTTCAGTAAAAAAACATGTTGCTGCTATGTAAATTGGCCTTTACACGTGCTAAAATTATCCGAGATTCGTACTAAACTAAAATCGGATACTAGAATTTAGTATGTCTAAACGCCATCTAAGAAAAGGAGAGTAAGGCCAAATGAGAAAGTGCAAGTTACGCCAAACTAACACACGGCTTTAATAATAGCTAGAATGGAAAGGATTTAAGTGAGGATGATGATATAAGTTAATCTAAAGATTTGACACTACATATTAGGTAACCGATTAAATTATTGAAAGTCTTTATAAATTAAAGTGCAATACTGGCGATGAAAGGAACGCGCTATAAGTTGTTTATGCATTACCTATGTTTGATTCATTTTTTCATACATTTATCTGATTTCGTATTCAGATTTAGGAAAATTGTAAAATTTCCTATCAGGCCAACAGATTTTGACCTAGAAACATTTTTTCTGTTTATTTTCAATAATATATTTTAACAGTTTATGTATTTTTAATAGTGGCAGAGGCAGAGCTTGAATCCAAATCTTGGCGCGTTTTCTTGGATGCATAGGACAATTGCTCTTTTCATAGCGCTGATAATTTTCCAGACGTTGTCTCAAAAGAGAAAGTACAAAACAAGAGTAAAATTGAATTCCAGATTTCAATGACATGCTGTCTCCAAGTTATTCATCTCAGGGTGCTACAGCCAAACCAAGGCAACTTTCATCAGAGCAATCGATCTGGGCGTCAAATAACAGCTGGTACAGTCCTCTCCATATGGTCCAGAAAAGCAACGGTATTTGAAGACTGAATGCGGTCACGATCATTCCAGCAGAATTGCTTTTGACACCACGCTCAAGCTACTTGGAGATATAATATAGCACAACCAGAACGACATGGCGCATATAAAATTCTTATCTATGAAAACTTAAAGGATTGTACCGTAGAGATAAGAAAGATAAGAAGTATCAGGTAGAACTACAAGGGCGAACTTGAGACGCTTTCTGAACTTGTGTGACGTCTCCACATACCCCTAAATCTATATTTTAGCAAAAAGTATACACTATTTTGCATACTTCAGAGCATTGTTTTTGATATCATAAAAACTGCCTTGAAGTATGCAAAATAAGCATGTGGAGTCATCGCACAGGTTCTGAAAGCATTTCTCTCACCTCTGCAGTTCCAACTGATACTTCTTGTCTTTCTTATTTCTACGATTGGTCACACGATAAAACATTTACGAAAAACTTTGTTGTGTTGTGTCTAGTGCATATCTAAACATTTCAAACCATTCAAATTGATCTGACATCACCAGACAGAAAGACTGAAGCCTGCAATTCTAACAAGTCCGGATTAGGTAATTCTACAACCAATAAATATTCCTAAGTGCATAGCAAACACATCCCTGACAGTATCGGCTGACGAACCTACAACCATATCTCGAAAGCGAGTCATCATTCCATCAAGATATTGCTGGAGGGGGAGATGTGGCAACACGTTTCGCCACAAATGAAAACCCTTTTTTTACTTAGCTTATAATTCGTACTTGGGATTTCTGTCTAATATATAAGTAATTATGTAATTCCGAATAAATTTAAGCTCTGATCTTATATATACTAATGTTGAATTTCATTTGCACTTTCAGGGTTCACTTTATTGCAGTTTCTTTGACACTTTCTAGCAGTTCCTCTAAAGAGCTGTTTTATTTGACAATTTTGGGTTAACCTGAGTTAACTCGAGTTAACCCATTATAGCAGTTTTCGAACCCCGAGTTCAGCCAAGGGTTCGGTAGAGTTCACTACTACATACCTATAAAACTGATAATGTGAACACAAAATACCTACCACTACAACTACAAAACTCTAAATTCATGTTTCATTTGCTGCATTTCCAGGGTTGAACCCTAGCTTACTCTGAAAGTGCAAATGAAATTCAACATAAGGGGTCAGCATTTCCGCTCTAGAATTGCTTACAACCGAGTTAAGTAAAGTAGGGATTACAAGAATACAGCTGCAAGAGCTGTCAAAAGTTAAATACAAGTTTTTGGTTGAAGCTCGTTTCAATGGGCTGCTGCAGCTGCGGCTGCTGAATAAATTGAAGCTCAAAGTTGGCAAATTCTTAACTTTGCAGCCCAACTATATTCACAGTGTTGTGCTTTTTGAGGTTTAAAAAATTTGATTGAAAATGTGAAGAAAAATGCTGCATTGCATGAGTTGTTCCATCCAAAATATAAAAATATTAAGAAAAGGCCTCAAGTATGAGCGAAAGTTTTCCTTTGACAATTTGATTTGCAGCCCAAACGTAACTCAGTTTGCCACACAGAAATATATATAATAATTATAATTATTAGGTCTGTGGGTTTTCCATACTTTGTGTTCTCTATCCCGTGTAGTTAGCCCTATATATAATATATAGGTCTGTGTTAGCACGGCATAGAGAATACAAGATATGCTCTTCCCGAGTACTATTTCGCCAAATTCTAAAATTAGTCATGAGTAAATATCCTAGATTATGCGCAACGGAACATTATTGCAAAGAAATAAATGAATGCTATGTTTAACTATTTATTTAATTAATAACTTACTTAAAATTTCCACACAATTTTGCCGAGTTGACGTCATTTTTCCCTTCGAGCATACAACGGAAAAGGAGCGGAAACAACGAGGCAAAAGTGAAGCCAATTTGCTTACTAACACGTAGAAATTTCGGTCCACTTTACAGTGTAAAAATTGACAGTTTGGGTTAACCCAGCAGATTTTGTATGGAAAATTTCTGGGCCCAAGCTGTCAAACACGCACACATTCAGAAAATTTTTGGCTTCACCTAAGTTACATGGGATTTCTTATGGTGTTCCGCTCCTTCTCTGTTCTCTCCTCGAAGATTTTTCCCCTCGAGTATGACTTGTATTCTGTATACCGTGTGTCAAACTCAAATATCGCATGCGACAGCTACAAAATTCGGTTTTTGAAGCCTGAAATACAATGGGTGCATTCATAACAATAAGCGGCTTTCAGCGGCTAGCCAACATTTTCGGCTTACTTGTTATGAACACAAGAGCTAACTCATCTGCTAACTTAACCTTTGTCAAAGTTCTTCAGCCCAAGAATTGGAATATAGTGAATGCGACATTGTCGTTGTCATTTGTAACAGCTGAAAACAAACACAATGGAAAATATTGTGCGACGGGAATTAATTTCAATGCTAAAAGTAAATTTATTTCCTTTTAAAGCTTTCTAGAGCATTAACATTTCATAAAATTAATTTTCTTTACTACTTCTTTATCTCAGACAAATGTCAAACTCAAATGTCGCATGCGACAACGACAAAATTCGGTTCGGTTCGGTTCGCATTTGCTATGACCTAATGTCGTCACATATATTCAAAATCTAATTTGTCGACGACAATGTCGTGTCGTATTCATTGTATTTCAGGCTTGACCGAAATTTTGTTGCCGACTATGTCGTGTCGTCGCCTTTGCTATTGATGAGTTATACCAGAGACACACGGCCGTGAAGTATTATAATTCATAGCTTAATTATCATAAATATGCCCGTGTGTCACTAAGAATGATCATTTTTAAAGGTTCAAGCTTCATCCATATCTTAATTTTTTACCTCATTCCATGAAGATTGTGATAACTTCATTTTTGCAGAAATGAAGCTAAAGTCGTTCGAAAAGTCAGCTGTTTCCCTTTACGTACTTAAAGTTTAGTGTATAGAGGCTTGTTGTGCCTTGTCTATCTTGAAAGAAGAAGAATAATTCGAGAAAAATTGGAAAAACTGCTGTTAAATGAGTTTGTGTTTAATTGCCGGGCTGTTTTTTTGGTTTACTTTCTACATGTTTAATAGTAAAAACAATTGTTCTTGGTCCATTTTCACTTTGAAATCACTTTCTCTTTTTAACACTAAACCTACCAAACCGGTCATTTTGACCGGTGATCTCTCTTTCAATTGCATTATTCAGCGTATTATTTCTATCTCAGTTGTAAGCGGCTCGGTAGGTTTAGTGTTAATACAATAAATACAAATTTTGAAATGTCACACTTGCCGTCTGTCACGTACAAAAACGAATGAAGCTAGCATCGAATGATCATTCTTAAAATGTTCATTCTTTGCTTCCGTGTGCCTTGGGTATTACAATGGTGCAGCTGCGGTTGAAGCCAAAGTGCATCTTGCAGCAAATCGTGCGGTTGAAGCTAAGAAGCGAACTGAGTTACATATGTGCTGCGCATCCACGGTATAGAGAATACAAGGTATGCTTGGCCCGAACACTACTTCCACCATTTTCTTATCTCGTGATGTCATTTCGGCAAAAACTTGCTGCGCACTTTGAAGAATTATGGG
>QYTT01086585.1:5666-16167 GCA_006980735.1 Dasypogon diadema
CGTGCTTCACAAAACATATAAAAATACTTATTTTTGTTAATATTTGGATTTCATAAACAAATACTTTTTAGAATGCCAGCATATATAAACATATCGTTTTTATACTTTTCTATACCAATTCCAATGGGTTTTGAACACAGAAAAGTGTATTCTAGATTAAAGAATACAAAAGCTAAGATCAATACTTATTCGAAAAAATAAAAAATTATACCGTGACTTTGATTTTGATCGAAAAAGTTGAAACTCAACTTTGATTTTCACTTCTGAGAGGCAATAATTTTTATATTTTTTTATATACAAGATCAAGGTAAGAAATTTGTTGCTTACATCATTCTAGGAAAGCATCCTATTACCATTACCAGATACATTTGCCTTTTTGACAAAAATATATTAAAATATGATTTTCTTTTGTTGCTATTACGACTTAAGTGAAAAATGCAGTAAACAATGACCCTAAGAAGGCTACAATACAACGCATAAGACTTAATAGTTTTGAAAATTTTTACAAAAATTAAAATCTTTGACGTATTTAATATTCACGTGGACTAAAAACTCAGAACCAGTTTCCCATTCCTCATTTCCTTTGCAGTGAAACGAATGGAATGTTATTTAAATAAATAGCGAACAATTTCTACCTGAAGATGTCAAGTAAATCACGATTTTTATTATTTTCCTATTATAAATTCTAAGAATTACACGAGCTTAAAAATTCAGTCACCTTTCAAGCAAGTCAAGTGAGTTGCGTTCGTTTTGTTTTGATTTAAACTTTAAACAGCAAAAAGCTCGTTAGCACTCGCCTTCCAGTGAACTAGACTGGTTAGAACAGGAAAAAGACGTCACAATTATTAGCTGAAATGAAACAAAACAAAAACAAAACATTCTAAATATATCAAAAACGCGAATTTTTTGTCGCTTTAAACTTTGCCCCACGCTTCACGATTTGTAAGAATTAACTACTCCCACTTTTTTTTTTTAAAGAGATGAATAAAAAGAAATTTAATTAAAATATTTGGTATAAATGGGTTTAATTTTTTGGAGAATATTTTTTAGCAGCAAAAAAGGCAAATCGTCAAGGAATGGCTAATTGTCTCATAATAAGTCGGGAAAGATATTACTTGACGGGTCTATTTTAAAGAAA
The DNA here is from genome assembly GCA_006980735.1 of Dasypogon diadema. Lineage (NCBI taxonomy): Eukaryota > Metazoa > Arthropoda > Insecta > Diptera > Asilidae > Dasypogon > Dasypogon diadema. The sequence continues at coordinate 6,805 of QYTT01086585.1, forward strand.
TTATTTTCGATCAAAAATATTAGCAGAAGATAAATATCTCGAACCAATAATTTGCTGAAATTATTCCCGTCATTAATTCCCAGCTAGTGGAAAACACCTGCATAACAATAAAAAAAGGTAATGTTCACAATTACAAGTTAACCTTCACATCAAAAACTGGGCAATGGACGAATATACACTCCCGACAACTCGGGTGAAAAATGCCATCATCTGAACGAAGCCTAAAGACAAGAATTTACCCGCACTTAGCGATATTTATTGCAGGTGAAAAAGATGCATCCGTCGAGGTTGTCGGCTAGAACATAGACCAGCAGCGGGAATTAAAAACGATAGAATCCTCATTAACCATGAATCAAACTGGCTGAATCAAGCATCACGAACAAAATAAATAACGCAAACCTCAGGCACCGCAATTACGACTTGTCTCATGAAATTTCTATTATGACACTGGTTGCAGGTTATCTAAGAAAATCCACTTAATCGGGCGTCTTAAGTTCTATTCTTTATGTGCAGCAGTAGCAAGCAAACGGGTTGGCTCAGTCAACATCTGCAGTTTGTGGCTATAAAACATTGTGTTGGATGCAAAACGGTGTGGCTTTGTAGTAAATCTTAATTCAATACAACGTAGACTGCTAAATAAGATAAAAGATAATACTGCATCCGCTTGTCGACTCCTTCTTATCAGTCGTTTTTGTGTTGTTTCATTCAGTGAAGCTAAGCAAAGCAGGAAGCATATCTAGCCCTGTGGTATTTCAAATAAAATATGAGATATTAAAATTGCTTTACATCGTACAAAGCGAAGCTAAATGTACGATGTGGAACAGATAAGTTCGAGGTCAATATAAAGTACCATGGCACATCACCACAATGTAAGTAATGTAAGTAATAAATTACTGGAAGTAGTTTAATATACGAAACTTCTTTCCATTTTTTATCGCTTTTTTTTGTCAAGTAAGCACAGATTCTAAGAATCTTTCTGCAATATGATTTCTTAATATCTCTAAGGCTGCCGATGTTTTTAACCACATCATCCTACATTGTGAAGTAATAAATTGAAATTGATTTACCAGTTTTTTTTGCAACTCTTTGTTGGAGTGTTTAACCGGTTGCAAACATGTAACATTTTTAGCAACGTTTTCAACATTATTCACAATTTATTTGAGTGCACCTCAAGGGTTTACTTTTAGTCCACTCCTTTTTTATTTCCACGCCAGTGGTCGAATAATACATTTTTTGTGGCTTCTCTCCATTCTTTCAGATAGAAGGGTAACTTCTATGCCCGTAATCGTAATAGTGGGATCTATAAGGATATCACCCTGGTGATACAATGGGTAGGACGAGGAGAACTCATAGGAAATACGTGTCGCTCGATATAGCATCGAACCCAGTATTGTCTTTGGATGGCATATTTTCATGTCGGTTTAGTGTGGCGAAGAATATGGTTACTCTCAGGGAACTTTTGTTAGTATTTTTCATCATATTCCATCATATTGATAGTTCTGTTTGAACAGATGAAAGCGAACAGACATCTGTTGAATAAAAACTAGAGATTTTTGGATATGATATATTTGGGCACCGGAAAATCAAGAGAAATAAGAAGTTTGACGATTCTGCAATGTCTGTATTTTCATCCCTATTCTTCGGTCTATACCTTGTAATAAGGAATAACTATGACTACCTAAAATTGAAAATTTGTGAATGAAAAACTAGTTTTAATATAAAAGCATGCAGCATGCTTACTTTATGTATTCTGTGTTTATCATCCAGAAAAGTCTTATTGTACTTGAATTCAATTCACGTTCAATAAAATATTTTATATTCATTCCATTTTCAACAAAGAGAAAATTTTTCAATGTTTGCGCAGAAAATGTTACAGCTTAAAAAATCCATGAAAAAGTTTCTTATTTGCTTCCTGCAAGCCTTCTTATTTATAAAAATCATTTTCCTTGAAAAGTGCAGGAATCAACAAAAAATTCGGTTTCATAAATTAAGTAATTTACTATAAAAATTAAGCTAATTAAGTTACAGCCAGTTTGCAGTGATATTCTTCCAATTATCACAAGCATTAGTTTTTAACTCTGAGTAGCATTCGTTAGCGCTAATATGCAAATAATGACAACAGTGATTATTGTGTTTTTATGTTTTTATTTTAAAAACAGGTTTCCCCACTCTTCACTAGTTTATTTGAATACGGAAATTTGAATATATGGATGACGTGTTTTCTGCTGAATAACGATTAGAGCTGAATTTCCGAAATACCCAACTTATCAGAAGCCAAATTAATACTTTTGTGGAGTAGAAAATTAAAATCAGGTTTTCTCTGGAATTACAATGGGAAATAAAAGTCAAACCTCAGCTCAAGGTAATTTTTGTTTTTGTTATTATTCTTGGTAGCTGACGCTTAATATATAATGCAAATTTTAATGTGGTTAAAATTTAAAAAAAATGTTTGATTTTTGTACTGACAAATTACATAATAATGGTTAAAATAAAATTAGAAGAATGTAACCATAAATAGGGGCAAAGTGTACATCACCTTGTGACGATACAACTGACTTCTTTTGTAAACCCGTTTTTGTGAATATAACTCTCAAATATTATTATTTTTTATTTAATTTACTCCATTGCAGCTATTTCAAACGCCAAATAAAAATCCAAATTTGGGTTTTCTGAAGATAATTTACAAAATATTTTTATTTGGAACAATTACAAATTACCCAAGTTTATCACGCATATCAACAGTAACAAATCAATTCGCAGCTAAAAGGGGAAGATAAAAAAAATATGTACCTTCCTTTATAATGGTAACTAGTCTGCTTAGAAGAAAGCATGTCATTATCATTTTGTTATATTCCTTTATAACCCAGTTAAAACAAGATAAGATTAATATTATGATGAATCGGTGTCTTCTTAAATTCACGTGTTTACCGGTTGAAGAGTGTTGGTGAAAACTTTTATCACCGAGGGAGAATATTAACTCTTAAATTAAACAATCACCCAAGTCGCATTCAATATTTAGAAATTCAAAACCGTAACAAAAAAAAAACTCATCAAATAATAACCCTAAGTGAAACCCTATCGCCTAAGCAAAAATACGCAACTAGTCGGCTCCTTCTAATTATGTACCTAATTAGCATAAATTGCGTAAAAGCTGTTGCTTTGCTAAAATTAAGGAATATAAATTGAGAAATTAGAAAGAGCCCGAAGTCGTCATAACTCTCCATAAATCTTATTTTCCACCGAATATATGTTATTACCTGGCCATTAATCAAAACTAAATCTTTCCAAAACTTCCACTTGACATCAATGAGATCTTAGTTAACCTATTTATGTTAATGTATATTTTTTCTAATTTACCTTTTCGCTATTATGATAAAATTACTAAGAAATATGTTATCGACGTTGACACGAGTTTCCCTCAAAATTACAGACCCAGTTAAAAAAATACAAAAAATCGAAATTTTCATCTTTTATTGGGTAACAATTGCGTTGGAATGTCTCTTCTAATATAGTTCATAATCAAGGTTATAGACGGTGAAGTAATGTTACCATAGCTCTGTTGAGTGCCTTCAACTTTTCTACAATAGAGACCTTGCTTTAACTGATTTAAATTTCTTTCCAACAAATGTTTTTAGAATAGTATTAGTAACTTTTTCTGTTGATAGCTATGCTTTTCAACCAAATATATAACATATGAGTAACTCATAAGTGTCTAAAGAAAACTATACAATTTCGACATTTCTTCATATTTTTTAGAAATTTAGTTTAAGTATCATGTACAGCTTACCTCAATCCTCGAACAATTTCAAAAGCATCCATTACTTCCCCCCTTCTGCATCAATCAGAAATTTGGTAGCGCTCTAAGATCCCTTATCACGTCAACTTACAACAACCTAAGTACCTAAGAGCACATACTGTTCATAGTTCATTCTTCATTTGAAATCCCTATGAATATCTTACACACCACTATGAATAGAGCACAGGACCATTCGTTCGAAAACTACTGTCGCTTTCATTTATGTTTTTATCAAGACCCAAGCCTTCGAACCAAATATCACAGGTCTAATAATTAGTAGATAAATATACTATCTCCTGAGATTACAACAGCGACCTATCGGAGACAAATGCTTTGCACTCCTGACTGAACGTGCCTGCATCTTCTAAGAACTATCAAGATGTGTTCCAAGCATTGAAGGAAATCCATGCAGTCGAATTTCCAAAAACCATCATGTCTACCCCGATACCTTTTCACCTATCTCTTTGTTTTCGACGTAACGCCGAATCTTTCGAAACTCATTGCACTTTTTATTGTTTTAATTCGAGTGAATTGGAAAATTACATTTTAAATTAGAATTGCTCCTAAAGATTTCCAATGAGTTTTTAGTTGTCGTTTTCTTTTATGAAATGTATTGACGTAATTATATCGAACATTCTTTCTATGTTGACATAATTTCGCATCTATTCCTAAAAGATGTAATCACTTTGATGGTAATTAAAATTAATTTGTACGCTATAGAAAAAGCTATACAAAATGCAAACTCCTAGAAACAACAACGAAAAGAGAAAGTTTTTGGTCATCAATCTTCTGATGGGGATAAAAAAAACTCGTTATTTCAATAACGACACACAACAGTCTGCGAGAGGTAACACTAATTTTTTGTATAAAGTTCGTTTCCTGATAAAAACATTGATCAATATGTTTGTATCGTCCTAAAATCTCTACAAAATCAATCGAAAGTAAAAAACAAGAGTGTTAGCAACGAGTAATGTGATACCTGGATATTTATAAAATCAATACATTCACTAATTATAGAACTAGGTCAAACGGAAACAAAGGATCGTTGCTCTTGAAGAAATTTCGAATTCTTGTGGTAGCATGGCTTGTAGGAGCGACTGTGATTGAAACTTGAAGAGGCTATCCCTCAACCTCATATAAACACGATCCATCCGTCTCATACCCCATATTTTTCTCGAAAAAGAGATATACCTACCACTTACCAGTAGGTAGGTATTATAGATGCGCGATTGTTATGTGCATCCTACAGTACAAAAAATAAATATCATTGATTGAAGAAACTCTTTCGCAGCTGTCAATCGCCAATCGCTTTATTTCGGCCCAGAGCACCCTAGGCACCCAGCGCCAATTTACCTTATTCATATCTATTTTTTCGTGCAAGATCTGTAATACGGATTTAGTTAAGATATTTAGAACCTCGGTTAACTGTTCCTTAATCAATACTTCTCCATAATTCTATCTTAGATTCATTTTTCAACAATTTCGTCATATCTTGACCCGGTGTTGTAAACAACACTATTAATTCACACTCAAATTTAGTTCCTTGGAATCGACATTTTCAATTCCATTCCTTTTTATGGAATTGCAATTCCTCATAAATTTGACAGAGATTGCTAACGGACTTGAAATGTCATTGAGAAGGAATTACACAGGAATTACAAATTCATTTTAATTCCTTTTAAATTCTCTTTCTGGAAAAGTTAGAAAAGAATCATTTAAATTAAGTAATTCCTTCTCAATTACCTTTCAATTCCGTTGGCAATCTCAGTTGAATATGAGAAATTGCAATTCCATACATGATTAACTGGAATAATGATTCATCTTAATAATTCCCATTCGGAATTAAAAAGGAATGGAATTGAAAAACTCGATTCCAAAGAATGGAATTGAAATTTTTAATTAGAAATTTTAAATTTCATAGAATGCGAATTGAGTGAGAATTAATTTTGAAAAGAACCATTACTTTACAGCTTTTGATCGGGCATTCACTGCGACGATTGCCTTACAACGGCTCTGTACCAGGAATTTTACCATTTGAAATGAAAAAGTATCGGTTCTAGAAAGAACTTTCAAGCGATCATTAAGGTCCAATTATAATAGATATAACATAACAAAAGAAAAATATCAAGCATAAACATAAGAGAACCATAATAACATATTAACATAAGGAATACTAAACTTACTACATTTTACTTTGGTAGGAGCTCAGCCTTTTATTTTCAATGAACACAACCAAAAGCTTCTTTGTTAGAGGAGGAAAATATTTTGTGAATTTTTCAATGACCCACCATTTTCAGGAATTTACTAAAATGGATTTTTAGAATATTTTACAATAAAATTTTGCATTCGATTTAAGATTTACTTATATTTAAGAATTTTATGTAGTTCAATCTAAACGGCTCTTATTTCCTTATTTTTTACTTTTCATTAATGCTCGGCATTTATATTTGTACTTGATGACTAATTTCGAATTACATGTGTCGAATATTCTATTTATTAATAACCCAAATTTTTGGATTGCTTTCGTCTAAACAGTCGACTAACTGCAAGCGATACATTTACGTAAAACTGGAATTTTAAAATCTAGTGAAATGCATAAATACATTAAATATGATTTTATATATTTTTAACTAACTATAATTTTCTAGGATTTGGAACTTTGGTTGATCTGATCCAAGCATTCGAACATAATTAAGACAGCAAAGCAATCAGCAGTGATTAGATTGGATAAACGAGTTTTATTATTTCTAAATTTAGAAGTTGAAATATTTATTTCTCATGAATGATATGTACTAAAAATATTCAGCGGCATCAGACCTAAGCGATTCTTGATCGATCTAACATACTTTCTCCTAATCACCCTTCCTAGTGTGAGCTAAACAAGCATTACTTTGAAATTGTCTGTTGCACGTGTACGAATAGCACAAACTAGAATGCACCGGTCTTCTAGCACTTTGAAATTTTTACCATCTTACCCTACTTTAGTTGTGATGATTTATAGACACCTTTACCTTGAAAGTCGAAGTCTATTTCCATCTTCCTGAAATTGTTATGTCCGATATTACGGAAGTGACCACCTCGGAGGCTAGAAATGGAATTTCCTTGAACACTTTGAATAGTATTATCCACTAATGAATTGTAAGTCCGTAAGCATTCCTTTTTATGCTCAATTTGGGACCATAACGTTTTCCTTTTCATACAATCACCTGAAAGATATTCTTAATGGATTGAGTAAAGTTCAAGATGACTATCAACAGTGAAAGTTTACACAGATGTAGGCACATATAAGTTTATACGTGCCGTTTTCTGTTCAAAGAAGATTCAGTCACTTATCTCAGCCTTTAATGCTTTTAGCTTAAGATGCTGGCCAATTTCTACAAGCTGTTCAAGTAATTGCTCTTTTCTTTTTGCGTTAAAATGAGTAGTGTTTCTGAATGTCATTATAAACTTTTATCTTTATCTTCGAACCTGAAAAATTTTGTTCATTAGAAATAAGACAAATAGATCGTAGTATTTTGTAAAAACAATTTTTATACTATTTTAAAGGCATCAGTATGTAAATAGACAATACGTCAGCCTGTGATTTAGGAGATCTAAGGTTCGAATGCCACCAAAGTCTACCAATGGTTGCGTTTTTAATGGTGACAAAAGAATAATGGCTAGTTAGAATCTATTGGGTGAATGTTTCGGATACCAAACAAATTAGGAGGTCTACTTACAACCTTTATCAAAAACTTGATTAGTTCCAGTGACAGTGCCACTTCGTTCTTGAAGATTTGGGTATTTTTTTCTGTTGGTAGTAGAAAACGATGCATAGCTTAAGGACTTCCCCGTATTTGGAGCTCTAAAATATACTTCTGGGACACAAGTACAAAATATGTTTATATTACTGGGGTCCTATAATACCAATTTTCCAGCAAATAGCATAGCGGTGAATTGATGGTAGCAGTCAGAATTATTGTAATTGAGTCTTGCAGTTAGATCGCATTGTTAGCTCATAGTATTCACCAGATGAAAAATCATCCCTTGTTTGGCTCGAAGAACGAACCATTAATTAATTTTATTAAATCTAGATGGCTTAGGTATATATTCCAAATGAATACTACCAGGACGCCAAAAGCAGTTCTTAAAGGAAATCTTGTAGATTCCAGGAAGCGCTTAAATCCTCTTTCACAGTGGTTGGGTAACGTAGAAAAGGACATTAGGTAGTTACAAATTTCCGATTAGCAGATGAGGGTCCGGGATAGTAATTTTTAGAAAGATAATATCTTTCGAGGGTTAAGTTAAAGCAGCATTGATGACAATAGGATTCCCAGCAGCCGTACGTGAACCATTAATTTATAGTATGTGCTTTGGACAATCTATAAGTGTAGATTGTTCGAGATCATTATATCACATCTAGTATGCCACTCAATAATTCATCCCCAACTACAAAAGAAAATATCGAAGAGCTGTGAGAGTTGTAAAAAAGATTTAGAATTTTGAAGTAGAAGAAATATGTGGGCAAGCGTTAGACTTGGTCTAAATTTTTATTTTTTATTTCTATTATGATTTTTATATGGGTTGTAAATCACTTAAGAGGGAACATTAAACCTAGCCCAATTTTAAGATCTTGCAGCATAGCAAGAAGGTAGAATTCACTGGATTAACACGATGCTAAAAAGGCGGTTGTTAAAGATAGAACTGGACAAGAGTATTACAACGAGATGGGTTTGTAGAGGCACCCGGCAAGAAAAGGTGCTCTCACCTAAGCTGTGGCTGCTGGTTGCCAACTCTATTTTTTATCTCTCAGGAAGTAGAAAGGATTGAGGCTGTGGTTTGTTCTGACGACCTAGCTATCTTGATTTTAGGGAAGTTCCTTCCAGCTATTAGCGTACTCTTGGAGAGAGCTCTAAAAAAGATTCAAAGCTGTGGATCAGCTCTTCAAAGATTGAGCTCGGTCTTTTTACTAAGAGAAGAATAATTCTGATCTTTGCCTAATACCGGTAGGCAATTTAAAAACCGGTCAATTTAAAAATGAAAACAAACAAACTGCTAATATAGGGCAATGCTGCCATCTATTTCAAAGTTTTCTATAAATAATAAACGTACTACATTAAACGACTAAAAATTCATAGGTGAAATAAAATGAAAGGCCAAAATAGAATTTCTCAAGTTAAACTTTTAAAATTAAGAACAAAGTAGTATTTAGAGGAAAAAATAAATCTAAGGGACAAGAGTTAGAAATAAAGTACTGTCCTTTTAAAATAAACTACGAATAGTTATCGTATAATCTGTCGGATCGAAAAAGTTTCGAATCCCCTGTATTTATTTTTGTACAGTAACAATAAATATTGAGGATCCAAAACTGTTATCCATCAATAATAGTGGGGGTCTACCTATATCGACTTTACCCTATAGAATTTACACACAGTTGCAATGCCTTAAGCGTAGCTGAAGTAGTAAAGAAATATGTACGAAAGGATTGTAATAAATTTTATACAGCTATATATTTGTAAAGAATTTTCTTTGCAGTATTAAATGAATAAAATATATAAAAATAAATTTCCCTTTTATCTTAACCCGAA